>JAOWBC010000711.1:7728971-7740251 GCA_028566105.1 Hypoplectrus providencianus
CAATAGCCAGTTTAGATCTCCAACATGCTTGAAAAGGGTGGAGCGAGCATATTCATCCATTCATCCAACCTCCAAAAAATGTTTTCATCATATTTTTTGTCATATCTTTTATGGATACTTCTTTGGAGAAAAGAGATTATAGAAGAGAAGAGCTTTTTTCATTGAAGTGGAGCAAGTCTAAAGGAGTTGAAGAAGTCATATCGTCGATGTTGTGCTGGTGCAATAGTGAAGGCTTGGAAATAGAGATATAAGCCCTTTCTGCCATTAGTCATCATGGTAAATGTCAATTCTCTGCCCAACAAGAGGGATGACATTGGTGAAAACCCAGACAGTATAACGTGTGTGCATTCTTATGTGTTTTACAGAAACGTGGCTGAATCAAAAGATCTCAGACTCCAGTGTGGCTCTACCTGGCTTCACTCTCATATGAGTGGACAGTGATGCTATAGCTTGTGGCAAGAAGAAAGGTGGGGGCTTTGTTTGTGGACCAGAGATGGTGCAGCCCTGCGCATTACTGTCAAGGAGAAGATGTGCTGTCCAGATATTGAATTATTGGCAGTAAGTATGAGGCCTTATTATCTGCCAAGGGAATTCAGTCATATCATAACAATAGTTGTGTACATCCCACCCAAGGCAACTTCTGAAGCTCCATGTGAAGTTCTACATGACCTGGTTGCTAGGATACAAACTAAACACCCTGAAGCACTCTTGATAATATCAGGAGACTTCAACAACGCTTCCCTCTCCTCCCACCTGACTGGATTTACACAGTTGGTTAATTGTCCCACCAGAGAAAATAAAACTGTTGATCTGCTGTATGCTAATGTGAAAGAAGCCTACAGAGCTGCTGCCTCACCACCACTTGGCAGGTCAGATCATAACCAAGTTCTTCTGGAGACTTGTTACAAACCCCGTGTGTGGAGGCAAGTCACAGTCAGGAAATGGACACCAGAGGCTACTGAGGCTCTAAAGCACGCTTTGAATGCACCGACTGGAATGTTATGTTTGAAACAGACAGACCTTGACAGACAGGTTGACTGCCTCACTGATTACACCAACTTCTTTAGAGACACAGTCATACCTACAAGGACTGTGCGCTGTTTCCATATGAACAAACCTTGGATTACTGGTGATTCAAAGGCAATCCTCAATGAGAAGAAGGCAGCCTTCAGAGATGGTGACAAAGCACAGCTCAAACAACTACAATATGAGTTGAAGAAGAGACTACAGATGGCAAAGGTGGAATAGAAGTAGAAAATAGAAAGGAATCTACAGAGCACAGCAACATCCATGAAATGCGGAGAGGATTCAGCACAATCTCTGGTTACAACAACAGGAAAAGACAGGCGGTTGTAGAGAGAGCTGTCACGGAGATGGGGGTGAGGTTGGAACTGGGAAGACTTTGCTCTGGTAAAGGCTGCTGGTCCAGATGGTGTCCAAGGCTGCTCAAAGACTGTGCTGCCTCACCATGTCAAGCTCTCCACAAGGTCTTCATCCTCAGTCTACAGTTGGTGTGAGTGGAAAGCGTTGTGCAGGGACCAAAAATAAAATGTCCAACTGAACTTAATGGTTACAGACCAGTAGTCCTCACGTCTCACAGCATGAAGACCTTGGAGCGGCTGATTCTAGGTGGAAGAGCTGCGAGGTGGTTGGACGGACTGGTCAAAAGGGCCTGTTAGACTGGAGATAGTTTGGACACAATGGAGGAGGTGGTGGAGAGGTGCACTGTCAAGATATTCGGGACCCATCATGAAATACCCAGATCATCCACTACACACCACCTATATGGACCGAAAAAGCAGCAGTGAATGAATGTTATTGTAAAAATTAATACATTTTAAACCTTTTCTTTTTTGGTAGCAGCAATTTTAATCAAGTAAGTAAACAAGTAAAAACATTGGGTATATTATATAGTGTATACTGCTGCCTTAGCTTGACCTCAACAAAAGGTGAGAACACCCTTCATGAACCTACGCCTCGCTGCGCCGACACACAGATACTGTGTGCTACTTTGTAAGTGAGTGTGAGGTGAGTCAGGTTAGGCATTAGTAGCTGGTAGGTGTGGATTAAGGTTTGTGCTCATTAGACAGAGGTAGCAGAGCTATAATCCACATCCTCCCTCACAGCCTATACACACACACAGACCTATATACCATACACACAGAGAGAGAGAAACAAACACCAAGCTCAATTCATTGAAAAAAAGTTTACATTCATTAATTTTGCATGACCAAATGGCAGGAGCCTCTCAGCCTTTCAGGTTTTACACATAGAGCTGCTGATGTAACCGGGTGGAAATGACAGCAAGGTTGCAGCAGGTATATAGGTTGTGATTTTATCTGAGAAAACTGTGGAAATGGCTGTAACATTGCAGCACCTGTATCTGGATTAAGGCTGCAGTCTTTTTTTTTTTCCTGGGCTTCTGAATCAGTGAGATGGAGCTAAAGCAAAAGGTCTGCAAAAGTCTAATCCTCCCCAGTTCTATCAAAATCCTCACAGGGCGTCATTATGAAGTTATTGATCTGATGACCAGCCGTGCTGAATGTCACAGCAAAGATAGAGGTAATTTACTCGGTATCTCAGGGCATCACAATCGCACATATTTTGTGGCACTGCAGGAGGAGAAATAGTCGGGAGGTGTGAGATGTAATGTGGTTTAATTGTCAGGAAGTGATATGATACAGGAAGTAACACTTCCTGTGAGAGGAGGTCGTGGGAAGGGCAACACTGCATCACAATGCAGGAGCAGTAATCACTGTTTATTATTGTTTTTCTAAATAAACTGTGCTTGTATGACTCTTATGCCTGTAAGATTATTTATCATTATAGGTAATCAATACTTACAAAATACCTGTAAGTCCATGCTTTACTTTAAAGCCTCACCTTTCCATGAGAGAATGACTATGTGTAATACAAAGCAGTGTCCAAAAAACGATGTAATTAGTCCTTTTACTTATAACTCTCTTTTTCTTTATTTACATTTACACTTTAACATAAAACCTCTTGGCATTTCACTGATCCGCCATCGACCCACTTCAGATTTTTTGGGCGTTTTTTTCTTTCAGAGGCTGAAGTTATATTCTGAAGGGGTTTCTGACAAAGTTCATCCATTTTCCAAATTTTAAAAAAAGGTCTTATTCAGTGTCAAATATTTGAACAAATGCTATCAACCCAAAACTTGCAGCATGGGAATGGATTTCTGAAAGCTGTGCATTAATGTTCTGAACCATTATACACCACAAACAGGTATAACTGATTAATCAAATCCTGTTATAGGAGATTAATGACCAGAACAACTTGACACAGTGCTGAGCTGTGTCTAGAATTAATCTTCAGGTCTCCAGCTTTCAGGTGATGTTCACCACTTGTAGCATTTATTGTATTAATTTGGCTTTTTATTAGGCAATTTATACACATTTGTTGAGTCTCCTATGTACCATGAAAAGTGTTTCATTAAAGGTGCTATATAAAATGAAATTATTATTATAAGTCATATTATCACAGCTTGCATTACAACTTTAGAGAGCTTAAAATTCCTAAAACTTGATTATATATTCTACAGTCACTTGTTTCCATATGTACCTGTATAGAAAGTGTTGGTAAAAAACAAGTATTTGAAGCAAACAGTAATTAGATTTTTGTTGCTGGGAATGAGATTTAGATGAGCATGATGTCAACAAAAGTGCAGCAGCAGTGGAAATAAACATCTTAATGATGCAGTTAGTTTGTGAACTAATTGGTATATGTCAACACTGACAGCTCTGAGAGGCTTTTTGAGCTGCGAGGTAATCTTATCTGCTTTAAATAAGCAAAAAGTTTAGCGGTGTAGGTGGGCATGCCTCAGTGTGAAGTACGTGTCTGCATTTGTTAACATTTAGTTTCTGTTGATGGACACATTCTTCCTACGTGTATCCAAGACCACGTTTCATACATTATTTCAGCCTCGACACTCTGCAATACATTTAACTGTGAATTCCATTTATTTGTCACCATTTCTTATTTCTGCTTGTTTCAGTTTTGCTGCTCTTCTTTCTCCCGCATAGAATCATGTGGGAGGGCACGACAGCTCAAAAAGCCAGCACCTTTGTTAAAAAAAAAAAAAAAAAAAAAAAAAAAAAAAAAAAAAAAAAGGAAAAGGGAAAAATGCATCTGAAGGAGCTCCACCTTATCTGAGAAACACTGGAGGCAGCTTGTCAGGCTTCTGATGTTTTATATTCAGGGGTAATATCCGGATTCAGATGAACAGAGGAACCCAGGTGTATCTGGCCACTGTCTGTGCAGAATTCAATCAAAACTAAGCCAGATCTGCTCCATCTCCCTCTCCTTTCCTCCCTCACTATTTCTCTTAATTTCACTTCGATTCGCACTGCGCTGCCGGCATGAATGATAGATGAGCGCTATCGCCACAACATCCACAATAAACATTGTCTTTTTTGACCATTTGTGTGTGTGTGTGCTATACATACTATACCGTTATATTCAAACACACACATCTCTTTGTGTTGCACCATGCGGTATCTTCCCTTCCTTATCTTTTTCTATCTCCTCCTGTCAGGTAACATAACTTTTGACATGTTATCATGATTTAGTTCATATTTCCTCACGCCCACTGTGTTGCAGATAGTTTGGGTTTTATTTGCTACAGTTTCAGATATCTGTATTTTAGAAATCTGCAGTGTGTTTTTTGCAGTTGTGAAATGGAGACACTTTCAAAAAGCATTATTCTGAGCTCAAAGATGCTAGATATTAAGTTTTCAGAGCTGTCAATCATGTGTCATAGTCTTCCTTTAGATGGCCAAGTGGTAAAAAGTGAATTCTAAAGTTTTCTCTTTGTCTCTCTGTCTCTTTGTGATCATTCTGCATCTTTTGTAGTCATTTTACGTGACTGTAGTCATTTTGTAGAAAGTTTTGTCTCAGACCTCCAGACATTTTGCATCACTTTTAACATAATTTTGCTTTTTTGTATTTTTGGCTTTTGGCACCACTTTTTGGCTTTTTCATCGATATGTCTTTGTGATCCTTTTTGCATCTTTTGTTGCTGTTTTGCTTAAGATTTATCTTAATTTTACATCACTTTTCTAGACATTCTCAGCATTACCATTCATGTTACTTTTTTAAAATTCTACTCCAACACATTTCAGAGAGAAACTTTGTAATTTTTTACACCACCACATTTATTAGAAAGCAGTGGTTTTATGTTGCGTATTAAAAACATGAAAGGCTTATAAAATACAATTCATTGCTGAAGATTAAAACACTGGTTTCTAATATCTAAGACAAGGCACCACCCGGCCAGAACGCTAAGTGACACAAATCAAACACACCCACCAGGTGCATGCTTGGTGAAGCTAATTGCTAACATGGTAGCTCCTGCAGTAGTGGCTCCTGCAGTACGTTTCTCCAGGAGCTTCCACCTTCAGTGAGGTAAGTGAGACTTTTTCCTTTGTGACAACAGGCGCTGTGCTGTTCACACTCTATCTGCTTCATGTTTGTGGGCCTTAACTGCTGTGTTTGCTCTTTGTGTTGGCTTTACATCTCTGCGCTGTCTGCCTTGGTGATGCTTTACGCTGCTGTTAAAGTGGCAGGTTATTATTTTTCAGTTTAATTGTCTGAGTTTTTGTCTGGTTAAGCCTGGTAAGGCGGTGCTGAGGAAGGCGGTTGTTTGCTTCTTGTTGATTTAATTGATAATCATTCTTCTGCACAGGTTGCAAATGTCCATCTAGAGAAAGGAAATGTTCTGCTGGTTTGACCATAAAGCTTGCTGGTATGCTGTTGTGCATTTTTGATGTTTTAAAGTGTATTTTGCTGCACATACTTCTGTATCCTGACCTTTATGGATGTTGAAAGCAGGCATTTTGCTTGTATGTGGTATTTATGTTATGGTTTCAAGTAAATGTGAATTCTAATGGGAAAATAGGTTTAAAGGCAACCTGTGTGAACCAGCCTTTTAAAAAAAAAATCAGGTTTGTGTCATGTAAGAGGAGAAGCTCTCCATCCAGCCGTGCTCCATGGAGCACATTTGCTTCTCTGTGTGTTTGTGATCACACTTTGTTGGGAGGGGATTGGATTTTCTCCCTCCATTTGGGCCACCAGTGATTAGATGAGTCTATGTCTGAGAGTTTAATCCTTGTTGGAAGGAGCACCAAGTTGCATGTGACATGCACACGCACACACACACTCACACGCTCACACTTGCAATTTGAGCTCCAGATGTATCTTTTTTTTTTTTTTAAGTGGAGCTGCATCTGCAGGGAGGCATGCAGCCCTCATGGCACAGGCCCAAGCTGCTTATTGATGGGCAGATTTAGCCATTCATTTCACTCAGACATTCCTTTGTCAGACCCCTCACCCTCGTTTTCTCTCTCTTACACACACACACACACACACACACACACACACACACACACACACACACACACACACACACACACACACACACACGCCATGTGTCAGATGATGCCAGCAGGGGATGGAGACTTTCTGCAAAAGGCCAGAACATAAAGAAATGATGGTGTCTTTTTGAAATACTCCAAGCATAATCCAGTATTTAGCTTCTGGTGGCTGCCTTCCTCTTCCTCTATAATTAAAGAGGAAAAAAGTTTATGGACTAAATTAACAGTGAGCGGTACATCAGTACATTGTGGTTGTAATTCTGCCTCAGCCAGAAGGACGGAGCCATTTTAGCATAATAATGCAGCTTCTCTACTGTACATTAATATTCATATTTACGGACTTTGCTGCTGCTCTGACAACTTGGCCTCTCTTGCACCTGCCAGACATCTGTGTCACAGCAACAGCCACAGTGTCTTTGCACATATGCTCATTGGTTCATAAATAATCTGCAGCAGTCACCTGTAGTTTGAGCCATAACATGAATTCACTGTGGAATGAAGTTGCCCCTTCCTATACAGGGATGTTTGAGTGGTTAAATTAGCAAAGTAAATACATTTCACTGGTGCAGTTTCAGTATATCCACCCACCTCCATCCAGGTCTGGTTTTGTCTCCATCTGTTACATCGACAGTTCAGATCTGAGATTGATTTAATGGCTCCTAAAACATATTGAAGCACTTAAGAGAAAAACAGGGGCAGGTTTGTATTCTTTTGAATGGTGCCGTTTTAAAGGATAGGGCCCCATTTAAAGCTCAGGTACTTCGCAATAAATAACTGTATATTAGAAATGATAATACTGTCAATAAATGGCTGCTATTTGTAACTCCAAACAGCCCAAAGCCAATGGGCGTCTGGACACAGACATGTAAAAGCCCTAAATGTCTTCAATACAGGAGGAATACACAGAGACTGACTGAGAACAACAAGACTTTTCATGGTCCTTTTATGTCTATTACTGCTGTAGTTTTTTATTTTGCCTTTGCACCGTTGTGTGTTTCTTTGTGTTGTTGTGTGTATCTTTTGTAGCCATTTTGCTTCAGATTTATGGTCATTTGCATCACTTTTGGCATCATTTTGGAATAGATGTACAACTCTTTCGTATTTGTGTGTCTATGTGGAATTTATAACCTTTTGCATCACTTTTGTAGACACTATGGTTGCATCTCTGTAATCATCTTTGTGATTGTGTTGTTTCAAGTATTCTGGTCATTTTACATTACATTTGTCGTCATTTTAAAGGTTTTGCTTTGGTTTCATTTATCTTATTTTTGTCTTTGTGTGTCTCTGTGATCACTTAGCATCTTTTGTAGCCATTTAGCATGACTGGAGTCTGTTTGTAATCATTTGGCTCAAGTCTTAAGTTATTTTACTTCACTTTTGTGGCCTTTTTGCAAATTTTGTAGTAGATAAACAAACCTTCATGCATTTCCTCATTGCCTCTCCTTGTCTCTTTATAGACCTTAATTCTTTTTTTAACTGCTCTCTATCATTTTGTGTACTTTATTACCTATCTATTCAAATAATAAATTAATCAAAGTGTTCAAGTGTGTTGAGATAAGGTCACCATTTTGCATAATAAAAGGTAGTTAAAGGCCTGCTGCTGATTGCATGTGTGCTGACAAACCCACACCACAAACCTTGGAACAGATTTTAGCACTTTTTAGACAAATTCCAGCATGTGACAGTCATTACATTCAGCTCTGCTTTAAACTGAAACGCTAACAAATAATGGGCAAAACTAGCCCATAGCAAGCATTTATTTAATCATTATGTCTGTTATTGACCCATTTTGTGTTAAATAAGTTTTGTTTTTGTTTGTTATTTAATGGTAATACTGTGAATAGCAGTAACATGACCATTTTAGATGTTTGTGTTTTGTATCTATAATCCCATATAAGCTGCAATAATGGTGGAAGATGTTTAAATATGCTAAACAAAAATAGAGAATGTTCATGTGCCCAGAAAACACCAATGGCAGGTGTCCTATGATAAAGTACGAAGCATTTTAGTGGCCAGGGTTTTACTTTTTTGAGGTTTTCCTTGTTTGCCACAGCAGCTGCCATTTCCTCCGTCCTCCAGTGCGACTCATGCATCCTCTGGCTCCAACACACATCATCACGTTACTCATACAATCCTAAACCACAAACACAGACTCACAGCATCTTACTCATTTCATCCTAAATACAAGGCCATATTTCATCACACACGCCATCTGCAATAGGAAACAAAAGAACGTTACAGGAGCTTTTCTTTCCCTTTTTTGCATTTCCTTTTCTGTAAGCATACCATTCTCCTTGAAAATGTTCCCCATGCATGTAATAAAAACGACTGTAAATAGAATAAAGACATGAGAAGCATCCACTCCACCTCTGTAGGTAGGGTAATAATACAAAATCTGATCTGTGCATTGAAATATTTGCCCCTGTCCATCTATCAAACCCTCCATTTAAGTGGTGAATCTGCATTTGTGTGCTGGAAGGACATCTGGTACCTGGGCGAGCCTTTCTCTCCTCACAGCCGTAATGTTTTTACGTCATTCCAGCATTTCATTATTTGTGATCATCTTTTCTCTCGGGCAGGAAACGCCATATTTGCAGCCTAGCAATGGGAGCGTGAAGGTTGAGAAATGCATCAGAGATGTGTTATATATTTCAGGGGAGAAAACAAGGCGCTTGTTTTTTTTGGCATTTAATTAAGAGACAGAAACAAAGGTGATTGAGGTGGAATTAGAACTGGGAAAGGGGAGAAGCAACAGTTGGGGTGCGGGAGATCATTTGCGGCGGAGAGGAACAAAAAGTGGGTTTGGAGGATTTTCAGATGAAGTAAGCCTGTGTTTATATTGCCATGTAGACTTTTTGTCCCTAAACAATCACATTTCGTTCATGTTTTGATCTATACCAGTTCTCCACGGATGGCGCTGAATCTTTGCAATGCGGCAACCTGTCTAGGATGACACTTTTTATTGCGACACAGACAGTGAAAAATAGTTGGTTCCTGACAAAGACGCCCAGCTTGTTCTCTGAGGTGAGCACCTTGCAATTAGTATGCAACAAAGACACCTCAATGTGGCCGCAATCTGAATAGAGAAAATGAAAGTTGTGGAAAATATGATGTGTTTTCAGAGCCTTGGGAGAAAGGAGCTAATATGCATGTCAGTCAAGCCCACTGGCAGCAGATAAAGCCGAGCAACCATTTTATGCCTGAGAGTGACTAAGATATTGGTGTGAACTAACTGACCGGATGCTGTTTTCAGAGTCAGTGACCTCCAAACAGAGATTTATGCAGAGCAGGGGAGTGAGGGAGAAGGGAACAGTGATTCTCATTTGTCCGAGATGTCATTCAAATCGGGAATAGAGTGACACTTCAATTAACTCCCCGTCCTCAGCAAAGTTTACCTTGGTCTTCAGAAAGGCGCAGTATTTCATTTCATCCTGCAGGATTAGCCAATCATATTTCCAATCTCAGACCTGTCACCATGGTGTCGCTGTGCGGCAGCTGGTAGTCATAATGACAATCTATTCTTCGGGAAGTGTTTTTCCCTCAATTTTCCCAACCAAAGAGGGACATTGTGTTTTTACTCCCACACATATTCCTTCTTTATTAGAAATACAGTTTTGTTCCATCTTCCCTCCATTTATCCATCTAACTGTCAATCTACCTGCTCTGACCTGTTGCATGTGTCAATCTGTCCCTCCATCTTTGTTTATTTACCTGTTTGGAAATATATATGCTTCCTGAAATTATTCTTCCCGGACAGAGGAGAACTGGTCAATTGGGAAAAAAAAAAAAAAAAAAAAAAGGATTTTACTCCTCTCCAGCATTCAACCTGTGGGCTGGGTCGCACCAGAGGTTTGTGTCTACATCGCAGGCCTTGGTCAGCAAGCAGCAGAGACAACCCTGGCAGAGGTCCAAAGCTTTGTGTCCACAAACCTCCTCCACAGCCCGGAGAAGGGTTTCTTTAGTCCAACACCTTCCAGTCTCACAGAGAACAAAGGTCCATCACAACATTAAAGAATAAGGAAGAAAGCTGTTTTTTTGTTTTGTTTTTTTCCAGCAGTGCGAGACAGTCGTGTTTCCTTGTTTCATTTACTGCCCCACATGACCAAAACCTATTCAGAGCTGATATGTATTTGCACAGAATGGGGTTAACCACTAAAGCTACCATTAGCATAACATTTCTGGTCTAATTTGATAGTGTATTGAATGGCTACATCTTATTAATGTCCCAGCTGCCAGACGATCTCATGCCACAGACTAACTAGCTGCTATATGCAAACAAGGTGTACCTAATAAAGTGGCACCCGGTGTCGTCTCCTGCTGCTGTGGCCATGTGCTTCAGAGTTGAATTCTCCTCTGGCTCACTGGATATTTTCTCTTCTGGACCATCCTCTGTGAAGCCTGGAGATGATTGTGTGTGAAAATCCCAGTAGACCAGCAGCTTGTCGAACACTCCGATCAGCCCGTCTACCACCAACAACTTTGTCAACTTCAAAGTCACTTAAATCACCTCTCATAACCATGTGACCATGTGTACATGGCTTAATGCTTTGAGTTTAGCTGCCATCTGATTGGCTGATTAAATATTTGCATTAAGAAGCTATTGAACAGGTATTGCTGATAAAAGGCTCGTGAGTGTGTATTGTCCCTTATTTGGTTTCTGAGGCGGTCCTCGCAGTGTTTGTTGTGCACTGTTTTAAGTTAACTATGACCTTGGTCAGACCTATAAATTACCACAGGAAGAAACCCACTGAAATCAGGGTCCATCTGAATTTCAGAGCAAGCTTTCTGAAAAAGTCCACACATGGTGTGATATGGCTCTCAGGTCTGAGCACACAGTAACTGGGGAATCTCAGGATTTCACTGAAGCAGCAGACATGGACCTGATGTT
>JAOWBC010000711.1:7749885-7765412 GCA_028566105.1 Hypoplectrus providencianus
CCCCCAAATCCAGCCTTTACTCCTCATCACTATCCATTTCCTCTCTTCCCTTTGAAGACACCACATGTCTTAACACTGGAAAACCCAGTCGTCAAGTTGACCTGTACAGCAGTTACACAGCTCACCCTGAATGCCAGAATAAAAATCTTTATTGGTTCAGCCAGTGTTGATGTTTGCTGTTACAACATGAAAAGCTCTCTACCTCCATTTTCCCTCTCTCTTTCTGGCCGGTCTCTAATGTATTCTACCCCTTTGGTGGCCTCTAGCCAGCCTGGCTCTTATGTTCTTTAACAATGGAGAGGGAGGAGGTCACTTGATGCCTCTCCTAAGCTTGACTCTGCTCTCTTTTGCTCTCCTCATATTCCCTGAAATGCTGTTTTCCCATCTCTCCTTTCTTCTGCTTTCCTCTCCTCTTTTCTGTCTGCTTCCCTCCCCTTCCGACTTCTCCCCCGGCCCTCTGGGTGAGGTTGTCCTACCAGGATGTAACTAAGCTCTCTCAGTCTCTCTCTCTCTCTCTCTCTCTCAAGAGAAAAGAAAGAGCTGATACGATGCACATTACGGCGGGAAAGGTTCTTCAGAGGACGACGTGACTCTTGAACGTAGAGGAAAAACGTCAGGAATGTGTTGTTCATGGAGGGCAGATGGTTCGTACACACTGATCATACGTAGCGCTAAACAAAAACACGCAACTACACCATGGCCAAATGTATGCGGACACACTTATCTCACATCCATATGGGATTGCTAAAGGGATCTTATTTCAACAAACGCTGCTGAAGTAGTCTCCATATTCCCACAAGATTTGGGAACCTGGCTGTAGGGATTTGTTCCCATTCAGCCACAGCAGCATTAGAGAAGCTGGGAGCGGATGTTGGGCGATAAAGCCTGTCTTGCATTTATGTGCATGATAGGGTCAGAGCTCTATCCATGACAGCCACATTCTTCCCAGTTCGGTTTCCCTCTGGATTACGTTCATATTGGAAGATTCTGTGTTTGATTGACATCCAGTGGCAACATTCAGCTCTGGTACAGGAAGTAGCAGAAAGTGTGGCTCATGCTGGAGCTCTAGTCTTAAACATGTCCAACAAAATTGTGAATCCTTTTTCAACATCAAAGGCTTTGTTTCCATTCACACATTTTTATGCACATTTTGAAGTAGTGCATTAGGAATATATGGATGAATGGAAGTGCCTCAAACCCCCTTAATTTTTTTTGCCTTTAATGAAAAAGGAATTGATGCAATAAATGGAAGAATATGGAAACGCCTTAGACTCTCCTAGACTCTCTCAAACTGTTGCCACAAGTCTGGAAGTATGTTGTCTAAAATATCCTAAAATGCATTAAGATTTTCCTTAACTGACCCAGAGTTCCTCCATTAAATCTTTCATTCTTCCTTGAAGCTCATAGTTAATCATGATCAGTGTTGTTGCTGCTCAGCCTCCTCCTCTCCACCTCTCCTTATATGATCCATGGCCGCCACGGCAGCTGCTTCTGCTGCTGCTGCTGCTGCTCCACCCTCATATGCTGTATGTGGAGTCAGCAGAGGAACTTGCCATCAGGTCCTGATCGACCTCCCCTCAACCCCTCCGCCCCTCCATCCCTCCATCCCGGTCCTGGACCCTGCTGGCGGCCATGATGAATGATTCATCCCCCCCCGACAAAAAGCGCTGACTCATCACTGCATTTCAGCTCCATATTTCCAAAGTGGGCAGGAGCTAAATGGCTTTACCAATAGCTTTTCCTTCTCACCAGCTACAGCCACCTTCTTGTTCTGCTGCTGAATATGCAAAAGAAGGAAATACGGTATTGAAATGTATTGCTGCACTTTGAGAAGAAGCCTATTTATCTCTCCGGACTGCAGCTAATTACTGCATAGTGTATCTCTATAATTTTTTAATGTAGGTGTATTCATCTCATATGCTGCCTCATGAGGTCATTCCTCAATTCAAATAAAGCCGCCTGATATGATCATTTATTAAATTGTCATCTCAAAAGCTGCGGTCGCTAAATCGTCAAAAATCTGACCGGGGTCGATGTCTGTCTCTTTGAAGATACTGGTTTAGAGGAGTTGGTGCGCACAAATATTCACAAACACTCACAGTGTGACATTCGGAGATGAAGGACATTTTAGTTCTGCTCTGCTGCAGTGAGCTAATGGTCAATAACAGATTCATTTTCATCACACACATACAGTACGTGGATGCAGTCTGTGTGTGTGTGTGTGTGTGTGTGTATGGGCTGTGTGTTTGTGTGTGTCCTTCACTTCCTTCTCCGGCAGTTATTATGGACATTTGAAATTCTGTACCAGCTTCTAGATCGAGCGGGGGGATTACTCATCTGCCTCAGATATTGTGCTCCTTGGTGGTGCTTGGCTTTGCTGCTGACTTAATGAGAGTGGAAGGCTTTGTTGTTCTGAATTTCTCTATTCATCCAAAAGAGGAGGAAAGGTGTTCCACTGAGGAGAAAGGGGGGAAAAAATAAGGTAGCGACTCTCAGCTGCTTTTCTCGGTGAAAAGGAATGACAACTAATACCTGAGGGCACTTCCTTATCTCCAGCCTGTCAACACAGACAGGCCATATCATTCAACGGGAGCTTTACTCAATGGGAAAAAGCCATCCACCAATGGGAATAAGCCCTTTCTTGAAAACAGTGGTGCTCTATCTCTTACTGTGACTCGGTAACCTTTATCATACGGTGTTTATGGAAGAATGGTTCCTCACTCTGCCAAATACTGAGACTTTCTTTCATTTCCTGATTTCAAAGCGAGGCTGTGATGTTCTCGGCTTAGAGGAAACAGGATGAGGTGAGGAGGCAGGAAGTGAATTGTGGGACAAAAATGAGATTATGGGGTGAGGAGAGAAGATCAGTTTGAGATTCAAAAGATGTGCTGACCGCAGGTGCTTATATTAACGTGAGTGTGTCTGTGAGAACGTTGCTCTCTCAGACATTTTGTCTTGATCCGTGTTTAAGGGTCACAATTTGAACGATGGTGCACTTTGCAAGCTCTGCTCCTCTTTCCTGGTGTTTTTGTGCAACAGCAGGAAAAATGGAGGAACTTCAGGAAGATGCATGATGCAACAGGGCTCAAATGGTTAATTACCTCCAGCAGGCATCAGCCTGGAGGGAACCATGCATGCAAGTATCTCGGCTATCATTGGACAATGATGGCCTTCAGGGATAAGTTCTGATATTTTTGGGGTTACGCTGTAGCCAGTGGATATTTGACTTCCTCCTCCATGTTGTGGTTATTGTTTTAAGCCTTATTAGCATTTTGATACACAAATGTGCTCAAAAGCTCACATACAAGAAAAGTTTGGATTGGGGCATCTGCACATTATCTTCAATCCAGATATTTTCAGTATGATATAAGATTGTTTTTGTCATCTTTGCCTCCATCTTGACTGGGGATCTTCTGGGGAAGCTAGATAAAGATCAGGATGACTGCACAAAAAGAAGGCAGCAACCTAAGAGAACATGCTTAACATTTCATGTAATCCAAAAACAAAACCACCAAAACCACATCCTGTAAAAACCCAAGGAAACCACATTTGTGTCTGTCAAAGAAAGTACTTTTTCACACGCATTGTGGGAAAACTAAAAAGAAAACTCACTCAAATTTGGAGACCCACCTTTAAAACCAGCACTCAGTGCTTCTGAGCGCTAGCAATTTCCTGATGAAAGATACCCATCCAGAGAGCCCCCTCCCTCTCTCACACACACACAAAAGTGTCTCCCAAGAAGAAATCGATGACCTTCTGTGGGAGGTGGCGATATGCCACAATCGACTACACAGCCCACTAAATAAGCAGCCACTGGCAGATGATGGTAAATGAGGGTGGGAGGAGAGAACACATTTGGTCACAGCGTTGCTCTGATCTCTGGAGAGTGCAAGAAATGATTCAAAGATATGAGGTGAAAAGCCAAAAGGCGTAAGTGCTCGGCCTCTCATGGACAGAATTTTGTAAAATAAAGAAATTCAGAAAAAAAACCTGGTCGGTTTGAAGGTCTTGAATGCACCATGGCTAACTGACAGATTGATATTGGAAATTCTTGCCCTTTTGTTGTATTTTAAAATGTTTCAATTTTAAGTTTTTGTGCTATACAAAAAACAGAAAAAACACAATAAAAAAAGCAAAAATTAATAAATGTCATGTTCTGGACAGCACACAGATATTTCTAAAAAAAAATCTCTTTACCTTTCCACTCTGGTACTTTCTCTCCCTGGTAACACCCTGTGTGATAAAGACAGTGATGATGAAGTATTGAGGACCTGTCGTCTCCAGAGTTCTGAGTGGCTCACATTCACTTCCTTCTCTCTCTGATGTGATTGGTCGCTGAGTTAATTGTGGAGGTCACAGATGGATGGGGAATTGAACTTCTTCCTTGGAGACTACAAAAACTAGATCACTGGGAAGGAGACGGTATCATTAAAAGTAAACTATTGCTGTAATAATAAAGACTGATTGTGAGCATTTCTCTGTCATTGAAGGCGATCGTACAGTGATCAAAGATTTAAACGACAGTTCTGCTGCGTAATTCTGTTTAAACAGCGGAATTACACTCTGCTTGTTCATATTATAATATTGCTTAATATTTTTGCTATCTATTGGAGCAGTTTGGTTGAGCACATTTTCCCCTGATATGTGTATAAAGGACATTAAGTTATAAACTAACCTCTGAGACCATATAGTGATGTTCAGGCCATCTGTAGAATAAAGAAACGCAATTAAAGAATCAACAAGTGCCAACACAAATGCACATTGGTTTTTACAGATGTAACAGATGGTTTTGTTAATGGTATCTGTGATGTGTACAAGTACTTGTTTGGTACACACTTTGTCTGCCAGAAAAACAGTTAAACTTCTGGTTCGATTTTCATGAAACTTTGAAGTGGATCCAGATAATTGGCTGGATACCTCTATAATGTTTCACTTCATTCATACTGATAGTTGGGGATTTTAATGATTTGTACAAATGTATTTCACAACGATAATTTCTGGCTTATCTGATATGTTAACTCGATAACCTTGGCCCCCAACACCTTACAGATCTCCCCCAACATCGACAGAGCTTTTTCTCTATACTGCCAGAAACCTGACTTTTTTTTTATCATTATTATTAGCCTTAGTGGGGCCTCTACTGTAAGCGCCAATCTGCACTAACATCTATATAAGGATGTGATGAGTAGGTGTCACAACTAAAAGTGTCAATATCAAAATACTTTGTATATGAAATGAAAAAGTGCTCCATGGAGTTGCAGCATTGACTTTGGGAAGCACTGCTATTCAAGACAGATAATCCATGATCTTATATAACATACATTTAGTTTACAGATGGGAGACAGAAAAACATAAAAGTCACAAGTATGATAATGTTCTGATTGACAGAAACATGTTATGAGTACCAATAATAATCATATATACATCCTCCATCTTAATTGCTCCAAAATGCCACTCCCTGAGATAAAATGATTTGCATTTAAAACGAGTAAAAACTTCAAATATATAAATGCCAAACCCCCTACTGACCAGATACTTTCTGCTTAACTATCCATTCAGTGTCATCGACTTCCTTTTATTTGATCATACCCAGACTGACTGACTGGCTTTCACTTTTTGCCTGCATGTCTGCCTCTGTATCGACGCCGGGGAGAGCAGCAAGATGAAGAGTTCCTCCAGACGCAGGAGCACAAAACTGTTCCTGAGATAGTCAAGATTAATGATTGAAAACAAGTGGGCGAAACTGAGAAATAACAACTATAAATACTGATGCTGTAGAGAGCTAGGATTAGGCTGGAGCCTTGCACATCAATAAGAGCTGCTTTGCTCTACCTTTACCTCATAGTCTCAGCAGTAAAAAAGGAACATTTTTAAACTGCTTTGAGAGTAGAAATGTGAGTCCTTGTGAAGGTGAAACTTAAAGGTTACAGCACCTGACATTTGTCCAAGTGGTAATTTTTAATTCGAGGCACATCAGATATTTAGTGAGAGCTGTTAGGCTTCTTATAAAGTGCTGACCTTCGTTTCTTTATGGACATTCAAAGAAATAGCTGTAGATTCATTTAGTACTCTGAAATTGGTTTTAACCACCTGTTCATTAAGTCTCCTTATCCATGGTTGCCAGGTTGGCAAGAAAAGCTTTTGTTTAAAGGGATGGGGTTTTTTTTGGGAGCTCAAATGGAGTAGATGTTTGTTTTCTCTCCCTGATTAGGTTGAGATTGACCTGAAGGGCTCAGGTTTCTGTGTCCTCTGAGACTGGATGGGTAGATGTCGAAGGCTTCCCAGCTGGGTGTCGAATGTCTGGCAGCTCCCTCACAAGAGTCTAAGTGGTTATCTTCTTAGATTCACAATGTCTGTGCAAACATTTCTCTTGTGTTTTACCCTTAGGCCATGTTCAGACCATCTTTGGCCCTGGCAACAACAAAACTCTTCACTTTTTGATGGTGTTGGGTTGGCCAATCACATGCATGATAGTTAAGGTTCCTGGTGGATTACTTTGTAATGTTGGCAATGTTGATCTAACATTGTTTATCCTGTAATCATTGCAACCAAGGACAATTTTATTTATATGTTTCTGCTGGCCAATGCAAAGAATGCAGGTTTAAGGCACTTCTGCATTAGCTTCACTTCTGTTGCATAGAGGATGATGCTTGTAAACAAGTTTAGTTTATAAGAAGAATTAGCATGAAACACATAGATTTGTTTTGTTGTGTAGCCTTGTTTCCTAAAATGGTATTCCCATTAAACTAAACTATATTGTCAAAACATATTTGGGGATTTAATCCCTAACAAGTCGCAAAAATGTCTACAAGGGAGATGGGTCAAACTAACTTTCTACTGGGAGACCACAGTTTATATATGAAACATCCCATCAACATTGTCCGTGTTTGGGTAACAAGTATACTCCTTTTTAACCAATCCATTTTTTTTACTAAACATAACCAAGTAGTTTTGTTGCCAAAAATGCAACTGAAGTGCAGCTGAACTAAAAAGTAAGATTAAACTGTAGTTTCGATTCGAATTTGAAAGAAAATACATTTCCCATCTAACACACTTTTCGGAGGCGGGGTTGTGACATTAATACGTTTAACACTGCAGCTCCTCCAACAAAGGCTAGCCTGTTGCTTCGTATGTGTTGAAAGATCTTGTCAGGCCACAGACTTCATCTAGATCATAAAATCCACCCACCACTCTTTCACTCTTGTTGCTTCTAAACTCTGGAATATCCTCCCACAAAGTCTCAGTGGTAAAAACCTGTGCACATGCT
Source organism: Hypoplectrus providencianus (assembly GCA_028566105.1). Classification (NCBI taxonomy): domain Eukaryota; kingdom Metazoa; phylum Chordata; class Actinopteri; order Perciformes; family Serranidae; genus Hypoplectrus; species Hypoplectrus providencianus. The sequence goes on from JAOWBC010000711.1 coordinate 7,757,153, forward strand.
TTAAATGCTTTTGTTTTTTGTTGGACTTTACTTGATTTAAAACTTCTGCTTTCCCCCTGAGGAATAAAAAAAAAAAGCTAGAAAGAAAGATTGTTTGTTGTCCACAGTGGGAGCTCACTCTGGCGATTGGTAGCAATGGGAGCTCGGCTCATCATGCTGTTTTCAAGAAGACATTGTTGGTAGTGTCTGAAAGATTAACTGATGAAACATTGCTTTGACATGACTGTACTAGATTCTCAAGCACAGCATTCGTTTTTTTTTCCACCTGTCATGGTGAAAACAGGTTCTGCCAGATCTTCATCCTGTGTTGGCAGGGAAATCTGTGTGGAGATCAGGTCTTGAAATACAAGAATAACGAACAAATACAGCTCACGTCGAAACAGCTAATGTGGTTCATGCAGCTGTAAACACACTGCAGCAGATGCACTGTTAGATCCATGCGGCAGGTCAGTCCAATGACTTGGTGTTCGGCCTTGTTTTGTGGCCTTTCTCATGGTCGGACTGGTGCATTCCTTTCCAGAGGCAGGTCGGTCTCAGTGCCAGGGTAAGCTGGAGTAACAGATGGTTGCTGGAGCAAGTCTGGCCTCTCCACCCCCCCACCCCCACCCCGTCTCTCTCTTTCACTTCCTCACTCTCTCTCTCTCTCCTCACAATAACCCCACTGCTGTTCTCATGGTAACACTATCTGCCAAGTCTGAAGGATTGGATTTTTACAGGACACATGAGCTCAGCACTGTACCAGCGGTGGACACTCTGCTCCCACTGCCTCTCTCCTTCACTCCTGCACCTTCATCTTTCTTTCTGTCTCTATTGAATGTTTCATTCCTTCCTCCCCGCTGGCCCAGGATCCCTTTGTCTCCTTTATCTGTCTCCACCTCTCCACAGCTCATCTGTCATCGCTGCTTGTTGAGTCCCTTCTCTTCCTCCTTCTGGTTTTTTGTTTCATCATCCAGAAATCCCAACCATGACTGGGCTTTATCAGTTTAGCGTGTATAAATCTAACTCCAATCTAATCTCCTGCATCTGCTGCGCTATTGTTCCTCTTTTCTTTGTTTCACTGTATCTTCAAACAGCTAGCCTCAACTGTATCATGTTCTCCAGACTGTGCTGATAGTCTTATCACAAGAGTGATGGTCTCATCTCTGGATGCGATCTTTCACCTTAAAAAGCATGGTGCACATTTTGGTGCACGGTGGCTTGGTTGCCTATTTGTGTTGGATGTTTTTTTGTTTTTTTTGTGGAATTTAATCAGCGCCACACACACACGCTCACACCCATACAAACACACTTATTAAGGATATTAGATTTAAACAAGCACAGCATGGTGTAGGAAAGACAGCCAGCTGCTCTTTGGTCCAACTTAGATTTGGGAAACAGTGGCCATCTGTGGCACACCGATTGAGGGGGTGACCACTCTGAATTCAAAACATCTACAAATCAAATTCAAGACCACACACACACACACACACGCATTGGCCCAACCCCTGCTCCATCAAAGAAGAAATTCAAATCACGAGAGTTAAGGAAGGGAAGCTGGCTTTCTGCGTGTCTTGCCATCTTTCCATCCACAAGGTGAGCTCGCCTTGCTCTCTCTACCTCCTCTTTCCCTCTTTCTTCCTCTGACGGCATTGTAAATGGAATGAGTCTGGTTGCATTGCTGTATTACGGTGGGATAAAGTATCAGTGCTGGTAATCTTCCGTGGATTAATGGCTTCTTCTTTATCTGCTGCGGCTGCTCCGCTCAGATGTCTGGCCGGGCCAGGAGCCTCCTGCTGGAATACTAATGACAGACAGACAGACAGCTCCAGCTCTCCCTGTCCCCAGCCCCAGCCCAGCCCACGGGAGCTGTGCGTGTGTGCGTGTGTTTGAGTGAAAGAAAGGGAGCACATATGTGTGAAGTGCATGTGCATGTAGATGGAGAGGGCGAACAGCAGAGACAGAGAAGGAGATTGCACGTGTTAAGTGTGTGTGTGTGTACGTGTGTGTTTTCGCCCCCAAGACCCTGTCGCCTCCTTTGTGAGGTAGTCGCTGTCCTCCTTGTCCTGCCTGACACCTGCTTTGCATACAGGAGGGGCCAAGCGGAGAGGAGGGGAGGGGCAATGATGGTGAAATGAGGGTCCCCCAGGATGTGAGAGAGGGACACAGAGGGGACGAAAGGAGGGAGGGAGAGAGGGAGGGAGGGAGGAGATACAGCAGATTAGTAGAAGAAAATAAAGCAGACTGATGGAGCGAGAGAAGGAACCAGAGAGAAAATTGAGAAAGGAACAATGGGAAATATGAACAGATCCCAGCGACTGGACTACACAGCGCTCCCTATGAGCCCCTGACAGAAAGCCATTCTCTAGTAAATAACCTGCTGTAGGGTGTAGTCATTGTGGCGTGGTAGCTTCACTTCCATTCCCTCAACAAGGTCACATGTACCCCACACAGACCCTGGGCTAAGAATATCTAGTAGGTCCTTTCATGAAAAGGAAAAGGACCAACACTAAACGCCATCTGCTTCCTCAGTGAAAGAAGAAAAGAAGAGGAGGAGGAAAGGAAGAGGAGGGGGAGTGACTGAAGCACACCATGTACCAACTACTGGCCATGCTCATGTGCACAGAAATACAGAGGAGAACAAAAGAAGACTGTACGCCCCGAGCCTCCCTCGTTTCCAAGGTGGAACAGGAACCAATACGAGAGCAGAAGCGCCAGCAGAACATCTAACCAGAGCTAAAATGAAACGCAAACATCAGAGGGAACTTCAGACCGTTCCTTCACCAAATGTGGCCGTAATAATATAACTTCTCAAAGCCAAGAAATTACCAGAGGAACAAAAGCATGAGAGCACCTGCATAGTATCACAGCTGTTGTCTCTAAAGGAAAAGATTGAAGTTTTTAAATCAGTGTTTCATGACAGCTTTTGAAGTATGAATTTTAATCAAACCTGCATCTCACAATTTAAACATCTTATAAATATGAGCCCAAATTGAATGTAGCATATTTTTAGTTAGCAATTTTGTTCAGTCTAGTTATTTTAAAGTTCAGTCCTAATACTGTCCAGTACAAGGACCTTGAATAAATCAAACCTTTGTAAACTCAATCAGTTTTTGTTGACACTGAGTCAGGGAAGTGTATGGACATTTAGAGGCTGCACTTAACATTTTTAACCATTTATCATCCTCATAAATCTAAATGGTATTGCATTACTCAAAAAATCCAGTTTAATCTGAGATTCAAGCGAAGTACGTTGATTAAAGCCACTTTGCTAAAAACAGATGTTAAATAACATGTCAATTTGAAGTATAAAGTGATGTGCAAAATTTTAATCCAAGTGCGTAATAAGACAAAAATGAAGATAAGCTAACCCTTTCATTCTCCAGTGTTTCTGTTTTTCACACTCTCACACACAAACACACACACACACACAGCCAGCTTTGGACACATTATAGTAGCTCCATTTTTTGGGCATTCTCCTCGCAGCTGTTCTTTACAAGTCAGATCTTGAATGGTGGTAGACATTGGCCGTTTGGTTTGGCGTTCAGTTAGAGCTCTCTGAAGGGACTGCTGTGTTTGTGTGTGTTTGAATGTGAGTGTGTATGTGTGTGTGAGAAAGAAAGAGAGATGTCATGCATACAACATCACATACACCACCACAGCCTTGTCATGATGCCCGCTCCTACAGTACGTATTCCCCTCACATTCTTCTGACTTCAGTTTCTATCTCCGGCTCTCTTTCTTTCTCTCTTGCCCTCTATCTGCCTTTCTCCTTCCTTCTGCCTAACTTCCCTAAGTCTTTTCCTGTGTGGTCCCAAGCAGTTCTCCCCTTACTTTCATCTCACTTGAAGAGATAATGAGTTTGATTGCATCACCCGCAGAGTCATTTGACAAAACTTTGGATTAAAAAACACTTTGATCATTTGAAAAGAAAATCCCAAAAGGAAGAAGTTGTCAGTAAAAAAAAAAAAAAAAAAAAAAAAAATAGTTACAGCTGTGCGTTTTGCTGTTACTGTATAAAACTTTTTAAAGTCTGGGTGAATGTATCATCCGTGGCAGACATCAGCTCAGACGGTCCCAATAGAGATCATGTCAGTGTGCGGTGGTGGGAGGCCAAACATCGTAGAGCCTGAGACATCACGTTTAGACACCGCGGAGTTGGAGCAGGTGCACAGCCACAAGCCACAAGATTGCAGCTAGTTTAACACTTTCACAGTCATTTCCATGGAGTGAGGGGAGGTCTGACGGGGCCACGTGTCAGTGAGATGACCCACGCTGACTGGAATTAAACAAAAAAAATAAATCATACTGTTTCACCCAACCTAAAAATGAGAGCACAACAACTATACAAACCTCACTGCTCTAGGAGGTGATGATATCATGGGTGTGAATGTGCGTGTGGGTCATGTTTGTGTCTTCGGAGTAAGAGAGGAAAACAAAGGGTCTTGGTCTCTCTGGTGGTTGGAGGGATTTGGTGAGAGAGCATGTGTGGGCGCATGTGTGTTTCTAGGTGTGTGTGTGTGTGTGTATGTGTGCCCCAGAGCTCTTTGTGCCTTTTTGATGGACTCAGCCTTTGTTGCCACTCTACGTGTCACATGCACATGGACACAGACAACCTAAAGCTCACACAAGCATCTACATACAAGTTGGCTAGTTTAGCTATAAAACATCTAAAAAAAAAAAAAAAAAAAACTCTAGTGTGGACTTGATGCACAGTAGAGTCCCTGTTGTGCATCCAATAAAAAAATCTCAGATGACCTCCAAAACATCTAGAAATATATTTTGGGGTTGTAAAGGAGCACCTCCTGGACCTTTTAACCCTAAAAATCATCTTTTTGTTCCATCCACAACCTAAAATGTCCTCACAAGAATAATAAAATCCCCATAGTAAATCCTCACAAGCACAGCTAAACATGACCACACACACACACTCACACACGTGCAGGCAGCTACCATTGGCTCTGCAAAGAAGGTCCCCTCCTGTCCCCATCCCTTCTTGCCTGCAGCTGCTGGCCAGCCTGTCTGTTCCCAGGCATCAAGCCATCAGAGATGACGCCTCCTCACGCCACCAAGTGGTAATCACCTGTCCTGCACCGCGCAGCAACAGGGGATCTGTCCTCCAGGCAGCAGATAAGAAGCTACCAAAAGTGTTTGCAGCTTCATTGGTGGATTTTTTTTGTTTTTTAGCTGAGGATGAAGGTCAAACCTGATGATAAAGCCTCATAAAGGAAAGAAAGCATCCAACACTGACTGTGTAATAAAACCGCGGTGCTAAAGCCTCAAGTTGACTGTACAATTGTACCTTTCAGGGCTTTGAAATGTGGTCATATAAAAATACAATCTGCATGGTAATCTTTGTAATTGGCACCGTAACCCACTGGATTACCTTAAAACCTAACAATCTAAATAACAGTAAGACATTACTTCAAGATCAAGCATTACATATTGCAATTTGAGCACCACAAATATTCCTTATTTCTCTTTGCACAGTTGAAAACATTTTCATCTCACATAAATTGCATTTAGTATATTTATACATTTTTTTTATACTAAATACATGAAGAAAAAATATTGACTGAGACAGTGTGTCCAAACGTACCAAGTACTCTTTATAGAATCTCTCTACATGTATCCTTTGAAAGGATGAAATGATGAGAGACAAAAATAAAAATGCAACACAAAACAGGTCACAGTTTCAAGCTGTCGGTGTCAGACGTACCCCGATGGATCCAAGCTGTCTTTCTCCTGTGTGCCAGTGAGTGTGTGTGTGTCTCTCTTTGGTGTATGTTTGTGGGTATTATGCCATGGTCTCAGTGTGTCCCTGACCTCTACTTAGACTGAGGGTTCAAAGTCACATGTGTAGGAATGTTTATGCTTACAGTGTCTATGTGCACAAGTCGTGTGTTCAAAAGAGGAAAATGTGGTATTTCTAAGACATGATAGGCCACATCCTTGCTGTATCCGTGACCTCTACTCAGACGCTACTGAGGGTTCAAAGTCAAGTGCACAGGAATGTGTGCATGCATTGTGTGAATAATTTGTATCTGTGCATGTAAGCCAGTTTATTTAAGGATTAATCTGGACCTGACAGCTGGAAAACAGACAGGAGTCCGGGGATAAAAAATAGGCTGAGGAGATTTGCCGTAGAGCAGGTGAAGGGCTCAGGAGCTCGGCGGTGGGGGGGCTGCTCAGTTCAGTGAGTAATTGTGGTGGGGGTCACACAGGTCTGGACCTCATTAAGAGAATTGTCTGGGAACTTTCAGGCTCTGAGCTGTCGTCATGTCACCTGCCTTCTCGTCACGGGAGGAAAACAGCGGCTTATTAACAAGTCTTTCAGTTTTTTCAGGTCACACAGTTCACCATCAGAGCCAGGAAGATCAACACGCACGCTAACACAAAGCAGTTTTTGCAGCAAACACTTTGAGCTACAAGCCCGTAACTGACGTGCATACATCTGACATCTGTGGACTTGAAGCTTATGAGAGGCAGGTACATCATCTCAGCCAGTATCGCTTTTGATCGTCTTTGAACGTCTTCTCTTTTCTCTTGAACGCCCCCCCCCCTCCTGTGTTCTTAATTTGTATTCGCAGGGGGGTTCTCCGCCGTCTGAGGTTACACAGATGAGAATTGGGGGGGATTTGGGGGATCTCTCTCCAGCAGCTTTTTAAAGAGGCTGAGGTATCAATCAGGTGCTGATGTTACACTGATGCAATGTTTCAGCCTATAGAGGTTACTTCTGGACGCTGTGCTGCTTTATATCAACTTACCAGAAGCTAATTCGGATATCAGTTTACATCTAAAAAATTACACTGCAGACAAATGTTCTCAGACAGCTACACGATGTTTGACTCTGTATTAATTAGAAGCTCTCTATATGGATCTTACACATTTTAAAACGTGACTAATGATCTGTTTTATCCTTGAAATTGAGGAAATACTGAATTGGATACATGGTCACGAAAGCTTTCTGATAAAGTGGAAGGGCTAGAAATCACAATCACACATGATTTTTTTGTGCATTTAAAGTGTTTATTCTCATGCTATTTAAAGCATTCACCAAAGAAACAGAAAACAATAAATAAATATGTCTTCTATTTTGAAATGTTATACATCAAAGAGTGCAATTATTTAGTATAAATAGAATAAAATATCTGAGTGTCATAGAATATAATCTCTTCTTTAAAAAAAATGATTCAAACCATTTCATAGTAGGAAATATAGCATTTACACGAAGCAGAAAAAGACACGTAGACATTCATAGATGAGCAGGTGCACAGCACTGTTCCCGAAACCCAGAGATAAAATGATCATCAGCTTGTACCCATTATAAATATATATATTAAAATTTAAGCTACACATTGTACTGCGAGTGTGCAATCAGCCAGAGGACAGTATGATGTTCACATCCAACAGCGTAAATATCACAGTACTTTAAGGGCGGGGTGATTATCCCACAATAAGGTGCAGGGTTGGTTGGAGTCAGCTCTTATTGAAATTCTGTTTCAGCAGTCAGATTTAAATTGCATTTTGAGAAAGAGAGAAATGTGTAAGATGGAAGAAAAGTTTAGCAGAGAAATAGCACATAAAGTCCTGAATCAGATCTGAATCAGAAATGACTCCACATCCCTGCTTGGAGGTGAAAAGGCGTTATGAGGCAGAGGCTGACTAGTTGGTCTTCTTGCAGTTTGAGTCCTCGTTCTCTGACTCCTCTTTGGCTTTGAGTGATCCACTCTGTCCCTTGACCGGAGAGCTCGGGGTGTGCGCCCCCGCTGCCCCGTTCTCACCCGACTCTTTGGTAGTGGCAGCGGAGGTCGACCCATTGGTTGCACCATTATCGATGCATGCTTTCTTCACCTCTTCTGTGAGGGCGGCGTAAGGGGAGTGGCCGGTGAACAGGGTCTTGTAGATGGCCGACTCGATGGTAGCGAATGGTGACGTGGAGGAGCCGGTCAGCATCATTCTTGACTAGAAACAGAGAAGATGAGTTAGTCAAGACAAATCAAATGTGAGGAAAGAAAAACATAAGTAGCAGTTTGATCATTTAACAGCAGGGACATGCCATGCTAAATCTCAGGTTCATTTATCAGGTTCTCTACTAGAACATGTTTAAATGCCTTTATGTTTAAAAACATATTTCTATCTCATGCTGCCTTTCTGAATATACCTGTATTCATCTACTCTCTTTGTGTATCTGCACTGTCATTGCAAAAATACATTGCAATACAACTTCCTGGTTGTGTGACATCACAACCAGGAAGTTGGAATCAATTATTTAAGGCACAAT
>JAOWBC010000711.1:7781920-7795677 GCA_028566105.1 Hypoplectrus providencianus
CCACATCCAGCTGAATAAAAGCACGGCAACTACTTCCAATCAGACAGTCAATGGCGGCATTGATCCGGCTCGCATCGACATTGATTTCAGATGCTTAAAGTGAATGTGCAAATGAGCAAACACCATTTCTGAGCTGTAGCCACAAGCAGACAATCATTTAATCCTTTCACTGGCACTAATCAGACACAGGTATTGGATTTTTATTTATTTATTTATTTATTTCAAAATAAAGCAGCTTTAACTGATGAGCTGATTTATCCCTCCTGTTGTGGTGCAGGTTAAATTGACCTATTTTTAAGTAATTCAAGTATTGTCATTAGTATTCTTTGATATTAACTTTTTTTCTTTGCTTGGCGCTTACCATACTTTGTAAGAGGAAAAGAACACGACTGCACTAAATTCTCGTTGAAGTGGTTAGTTTTGGAGTTAAAATTACGATATAAACCTTTTTCATTTTAACTTTTTGTTTTCTGACACTTTTGGATAATAAAAAGTGCCTCAGGTCAAACACACCCACAAACATTATTACTATTCCTGAGAAATGAACATCACAAGAGGGTTAAAGCCCAATCTGCTGTAGCAATGTCCTTTGTCAGCACCAACATTAACTTAGATTATATGAAGCTTTATATGCATTTACAAAACATTTCTGCATTGCTCATTTGCATTTTAACCTTCCTTTATAATTACTTTGGTGAGCGCTGTAGATTCTAATAATGGGATCACTGTGATAAGACTGTAATGCAGTTTTTCATTATCAGACAGCCATTGCATCAATTGCTGCTGATCTCTGGCCGTGTTGACAAGGGACCATAGGCTGACTGCATGAGCAGAAGGGCTGACTCTGCATTATGCATATGTGTGTGAGAAAATCTAGAGTGTGTCCTGGGACGTGGCATGTAAATATATACGTGTAAAAAGCCAACACAGCTTTTTGGCTGAGGACAGTTCAGTCCTGAAAAAGATATCCAGAATAAATCCGAGCTAGTTTGTCATCAGCGTGAGTAATCAATGTAAAATTATGTTTACTGTATGATGACACACTTCAGTGCTGTTTCATCAAAAGAGTGGCTGTCACACTGGACTGTTTGGTCTACATATAGATTACAACAAATCAGATTTAAGTGATATTACCAAACTTCACTGTGTTATTGGGCTGACATAAAATCCGATCCTTGACATTTTTATTATTTTGGGCATGCTCATGCCAAGTTTAGGTGACAATAAGAAATAAACAGAATTAAAGGTATAACAACTACTAGATAAAGAAATTAGTGACATAGACTGTGACATATCTACCTGCTATCTACCTACCTAAACAGTTCAAATAATTTTTTGTGTTGTCGTCACATATTTAGTTGTTTAGATATTTATTTTTATTTCAGGACACCTAATTACTTATAGGTCATAATCAGACAACCCAAATTAAAATCAGCTGCTTTAATTGTTTTAGAATAATAGCATCTTTTAAATGATTCCAAATTTTTAAGCCATTAGGCCTCTTAAGTGGAGGGTAAGGGGCCAAATAGTTAAATTGGTTTGTGCATCAGCATTGATCAGCTATCAGTTGTATCTCTATGATAGTCTGAATGATAAACTAGTTCCCAATGCTGCAAACAATCTCACTGCAAAAGCTTTACTAAGAAAACTTCTCATGTCTCAACAAAAGTGAAGTGAAGTGCACCATTCTTCCCTGTGACTGTGACACATGAGACAATGTGGCCTGCAGCACATAAATGTACAGAGAAGGTCAGTCAGTGAGTCAGATTGTTGTTTTCTGCCTCAGGAAACTAGATGTATGTGGGACATTGGCTGCCTCTGGGTCTGGCTGGAAAAACCTCTCACCCTCGAGACCTTTCCACAGTGCTCTCAGCTGCCAACCAAACACACACACACACACACACACACACACACACACACACACACACACACACACATGCAAACGACACATACATGCACTGAATTCTATCTCCAGCATCATGAAACCCAGCGTGTGTGCTGGTGTGTGTCAGCCTGACCACACAGCGACACAGGCAGTCGTGTGGCTGGCGTCACTCTGTGGTAAATTAGTAGTCATGTTATAAACAGATTATTTTAGTCTCTGATTACGTGTGTACCAAATGATGGCTTAGCTTAAACACCAGTGACTCTGCCCAAGTGTCCTCTCTTTGATTACACAGAGGACGTCTGTACAGTAATTATTTCACTAAAGAAAGTTGCACAGAATGATTTCCAGAAAGGATAAAGATCTGCCAGTGATCCCCTGGAGGTGTGTTGGAAAAGTCTGTTTATTGGTATTATTACAGATGCTATAGGTTGACAGAAAATGGCATAAAAAAGTAAGTAAAGTACATTTTTATATTACTTGCACATAACATTCATGTGACTTTAAACCTCTTTTCAAAGGGAAATATTTCTCTCTTTGCCCTCTTTATCCACAACATTTATTTTGGCAGCTATTGTTCCAGAAGAACCACTTTGCAGTTGTATAAGCGAAAACTGTTTTTGTGTAGGTGACCTTTGACCTTATGGATATAAATTGTCATTGTATATTTGTGCGGCATTTTGTCATAATTAGTGTTTGAATTCCTGAGTTATGCCCAAGAACATGCTTTGTAAGGTTACAGTGACCTTTCACCAGTAGGGCTTATCAGGTCTTTCTTCAGTTCATGTGGATGTTTGTGTCGAACAAAACGTCCTCGAGGGATTTCCATGATGTTGAATTCACAGGAGTGGAATGGATGTGAAGACGCAGTGACCTTGACCTTCAACCTTTGTCCACCAAAATCTTATTAGACATTTGAGCAGGCTTTTTCATTGTTGGTATATGAATAGCTCAGTTATGGACAAAAAGTGAACACCGTCTTGTCATTAAATGCTAAATGCTAAATGCTAATCCCTGAGTCTATGGCTCCCCTCCTAAATATAAATATAGTCTGGTGGACTCAGTGTGCCATTCAGTGATGAAATTGCATCATTGTTACATTTTTCATTAGAATTGTAAGCAAATGTCTGTATATATTTTAGGGAATTATTATAATAAGTAATACCTAAAATACTTAATTAGTACCTTTGAGAGAGACAAACTGCTCACCCTTCCCTGCATCAGTATTATAATGTTATGTATAATACCATATCAGTTAAAGGGCCATTTGACTACATGTTAAGTACTTGACATATATTATTGCTTTGGTACTGTTATAAAAGGCTCTGAGCGCTTCTTTCAGAAATAATCTGTGTAATATTTCTAGTCTGGGCTTCTGATTTGCATCTGGAGTGCACCGTCAGGTTTCCCTTTCCATTTCCTTCTCCATCTTTCTCCGGATGCAGCCGTTGCTTCCGTGTGCAATCAGTGCACAAGGAGCGTTAAATGATCCTGTGTGTCTCACCGGGGAAACGCTGAGGATTACACACGGGCCAGCTCAGTTTTTCTGTTGGACTCCTTCCAGTCATTAAAGCAAATGTAACACCTCTGCATGCATCACACAATCAGACACAGAGGGGAAAGGGTGGAGGGTGAACTACACCCTGTTTCAAACCCTTTTCTGTCTTTCTCATAAACACACACGTGCACTTTCTCTTTGCTACCAGGCCACACTGTGTCATTTAGGAGAACAAAATGAGGGTGTTGTCTGTTTCTGGTGAAACCTCGCCACACAGCCGGTTAGAGAAATGGCTGAGGCAAAACCTTAATAGAAACTAAGACTGTTTATGTCACTCAGAGAGAGTTGAGTGGAAAAAGAGGGGGCAATTTAGAGAAAAATTACATGATGATGATGATCATGTACCCTCAAGTCTGTGTTTGTGCCTCTCCTCTCTGGAAATGAGGGAATTTTGGATCAGGGTGAATATAAAACTGGAGGTTTAAGGAAACACGTGTCAGGGAGTCTTGCCTTTTGCTTTGGTCTTTAACTTGTTGACCATCAGTGAGAGAAGATGACCCACAACTTTGCACCCTGGGTAAATACGCCATGTTGTTCCCATGACAGAAACATTACTTAACTCTATACTCACTAATGTAAATGTTCACTTCAAACTGCTTTTTCATAAAACATTAAAAGAACATTTAAATACAGTTAAGAGTCAAATGAGTCTAAATGATAAAAAATAAGCTTCCGGTAGACTAATAGAAGATGTATACATTCAAGAAAACAGTGAAAGAAAAGAATCAAAATTTGAATTTAAAGACTAAAACTCAATTTTATCTTGAGTTTATTTTAAGTGTATTTTGTCAGTGAAAAATAGTTAATGAGAACACCAAATCATGAACAGGTTTATCATTATTGAACCTGTATATCTTAATGTAAGTTTTGTAAGCGCAGCAGTATTAAAGTGAACCTGAACTCCAGCTGAAACAGGATCGGCCCTTTTAGCATTCAGTGTTAGTATGTGAGACACATTCTCCTTTTTGTGAAGCTCAAAGTTAGTTTTTTTTCTCTCTCTCTCCCGCTGATTATCTGCTCTGTTCGTCTGGACCACAGTCCAGTGATCAATCTCTCCTCTCTCCTAAAACCACCATTAACAGGGTGTCAGACTGCAGGTCAATTAAAACAGCTAAACCCACAGAGAGACTGCCAAAGGCTCTCCCCGCTCACTGTTTGTTTTCAACTGGTGAGGGGAAAAAAAGAAGTGTTTGTGTGTCACTGTGTGTGTGTGTGAGGAGGCATGGTGGGAAAACTAGCAGTGTTTCTCACTAAGGGCTTTCTGTGTTAAACTCAAGGCCAAGTCATCACCAAAGCATGCTGTCAAGGACACTCTGAGTTTATTATGGCTCCTTAATCCTGAGTGACACAAACAATTATACATCATGATTATGATTGATTGCAAAAAAAAAAACAAAAAACAACTTGTTCCCTCATTTTTATGATTAAAACATCACGCTATCATCATCATTCTGCCTTTCAAAACGAACATAATTCCCTCTTTTTGCATCTCCAGTCCCACCAATTTCCTGTGCTGCTTCAGACAGACATTTGGATTAATCAGGCCTGACTTAAGCGGTTGTCGTGCTGAGGAGGAATGCTCCTCTTGACTCTCTCCGTGTTTGAGGATAATTGGTACTGATTACCGCCTCTTACTGTGTGTACTCACTGCTCACTGATGAGGAATGGCTCAGACACACTGATGCTCACAAACACACAGACACACTTTGTTGTCCCCAAAAGAAACACTCGACGTGCAGACAAAGGCTCATGCGGGCAGATACACACACTTTCCCCCATTATCTGCTCCGGCACATACCTGTAGAGGAGGAGGCTTGTTTATTTGAGCTGCTGTGTCTCTTAAAGACATTCCAGTGTGGTTTTCCCACGCTGAGGGTGGTGCTGGTAGCTTCTGAGGGTGGTGGTGGAGGTGGAGGTGGATGGGCTTGGGGCTCTTGGACGTTGTGTTGATAGTCAGGGCACGAACGGCCGAAAGAAGCCTTTTCTGTCCACCACAATACATAACACACATTCCTCTGATACATGTCCAGACATGTTGGAAAGGACACACACATACACACACTCACACACACACACACACTCTCACACACGCACACTTTCTTGCCGATTAAGAAAAGGGAATGCAGGTTTTGTGCATGCACGTACGTGTGTGTTCTTGGATCAGGGTCTTTTAATGCTGCAGGATTACTGATGTTTTTGATCTTTATCAAGGACCTCATGTTTTCTGCTCTGTCTGTTTGTTTGTCAGCAGGATTATGTAAAAACTGCAGGCATGACTTTCATAAAACTTGTTGAAAGGGGGCGATGGGCCAAAGAAGATGGTTCAGTAAATCTCCAACCTAAATGACAGAATAGGTTGTAAATCGGTACCCCCCATAATGATCCATATGAGTATTTTGCATTTTGTGGCACAGAGCGGGGCGTTCTTATAGTAAATATATCATTAAATTTACATGTAGGGATTGTGGTTGTAAAAAAGAAAAAGGCTGACAATCTCTACCATATTTCGTAGGATAAGTTTCATAATAAATCATACTAATATAAATACAGTGCACTACGCATCTTCACAACAACTTCACTGGTTCACTTTCGTTTCCACACACTGCATCTACAGATGCAAGATGCAGCAAGTTCAAAAGGAGGGCAGCAACAGTCTAGCTTTAAAAAAAGGAGCTGGATAATCCGGCTATCATTAGAGACACAGTTAAAACCGAAAAGAAAAACACAAGTGCAGAGCTGCTCTGAACTGTGGCTCCAAAATAGATCTTATCAGCCGGGCTCCTGTTGCCAGACAAGCCTAAAGAGAACGGTTTACTGTCTATTTATGCATGGTCATGCATGAGCACACACACTCGCACACACAGTTCACTGTTAAGGCCCGCTGCAGCATCCCCAAAGCTCCCATTGTCAGCGTGTACCAGCAGCGTTTTGGTGAAACCAGACTCCCCGGACATCAGAGGGCCAGAGAGGCACAGCGGAGAAGAAGGACCCCCCCTCTTTCTTTCTCACCCCCAGCTGCCAGGGAGGGGCCGCTCTGTGCCCTGATTTATACCCTGCAGGTGTCTGGCATGTTCATGTGCATGCATGCAGAAGTCCATGCACGTGTAATGTCAGAACAAATCGCCCCCTTCAGTGTATTTTTTAACTATTAAGTAAAAGCGAAACACTGAGATGAATGCCTCACATTTTGAGGCCGCTCCATTAATTCTGCACTGTAAAACTGTGCCTCCGAGAGCCTCTTTCTGCTGCGCAATGGCAATCAGATTTAGTATGCGCCCATAGCCACTCCACAAAACACATAATAAATTTGTTTTAGAGGCCAAACACCGTTGGACATCAAGTGTTATTTATCTGAGTTAAGTGCTTTATAATATTTCCTCGTAAAAAGGTATAAATAAACAGCAGGGCCAGTGAGTTTTTGTTTGGGTAATCCACGACAATGAACCTCCAAACCTATAAATGCCAACTGTAGCCGTGTATTCTTAGATCACAAGAAAGGACCATTCATCTCCCTTTGCACACTGAAAGGGATATGGGGAACAAATGATGTCCAATGCAGAATAAGTTCATGCACAATTACAGATTGTTAAAAATCCAAAAACATCCTAGAAAACGGCAGGTGATATTCTACATTTTTATGCTGTAAATGAATCTTAAGTAAAGAACAAAAAAAAGAAGTTAATTAAAGACCTTATTAACAAGAAAACATATAAATTAGCTACATTTTTGCAAGTGCTGCCATTAAAACGAACACCATCCTTGTCTCCCACATAAACGTTCCTGCTGCCATAAATGTCACATAAAATCAACTGAAGTCACCAAATGCTTATTAATAAGCATCTGAAAATAACCTTCAACAAATGTAAGTTTTACTTTGTAACATTTCTTAGTTCAAAGTTTCTTAAAGAAAACAAGAATGTAAGCTATTTTTGAAATCTTATTTCACATTTATTTATTTAATGGCATATATAAAGATGGATAACGCAGCTCAACTACTCCCCACTGTACAAAAGTGTACAAAAATGGAGCAAAAGTAATTTAGGATCAAGGTCCCTCCCATACACCCCGCTGACTAAAACACAGCTGTCAATCATGAGTCAAGCTTACCAGAAAATTGAACATTAGTGTCACCAGAACTACCTAAAACTGAAACATGGAGGAGGCCCGGCTTCTGGACCTTTACTGCAGCCTGTCACCAGGGGGCGATCAACAATTTCTTGCTTCACTTTCAGGAAGCAGTTGCGTTCTTCATTCATTTTTAAAGATAAGATCATCAGTAATGGGCCAAGGGAAGACGTTTGTTTTTGGCCTTTCATGGAATTGGTTTACTAAGTCTTACAAAAAAAGAGGTTAACTTAGATGCTACAATACCTGTATCAGAAACTGAATAGTATTTTTTTATTGAATGAGCAAAGAATGGCGCAGAAGGCTGATCTTGATGGAAAAGACGTTTTTCCTTTTCTTCCGACTAGCTCCTGTGATGGACAGATGGTGCATCAAATCACCTGCCAAGTATTTTTCGAGTGTCTGTCCGAACAGTTCCCAGTGACGGCTTCTCAGATGGTTCAGTGTAACAAACCATCTGCTGTGTCGGGTTTGTGATTTGTTGACAACAAGACTGAGTGACTTCTTCACTCTTTTAAAATCGACTCAGACACAAGGAGCTTCTGCATGAAAGTTTGTGGAATAGTTTGTATATATATCTGTCTTCACTTTTGAGGTAAAGAGTACTTATTGATGCTGATACTTTTGTTCTTTTACTTATTAAAATGCAGGACTTGTAGTGAAGTAATTCTGCAGTGTGGTATTAGTACTATGACAGAACTAAAGGGTGTAAATACTTCTTCCAGCACTGCTGCACACACAGACACACACACACTTGACTCTTGTTTTCTGGGAGGAGATTGCAGACACTGATCCTGTGCACTACCTGTTGTCCTGCGTGACTGTGACGCTCACAGGAAGCTCAGGCTGTGTGCTGTGGGTCTGTTGACACATGCATGCACAGATGAATGCACATAGAAATGTAAACAAACTATGTATTTCCTTTGTAAGGTGTTGACAAGATTAGAGCAATCAGATTCAGAGAGAAACAGCAACGACAAAGGAACATTGTCACTTGTTTAAATCTAGGAATAGATTTTTAGCGATGCTTGGTGTCTTGCAGCAGTTCTCTCCTCTCTGTCTCTCCTCCAGCCCCTCCCTCGCTCAGACATAACCTCACAGTCCGTCTCCGCTTTCATGTTCCCAGAGGGATCGTCTTGATAAAGGGTATACTATTAGAAAAGATGGGGCGATAAGAAAAGAAAGGCAGTGTGGTTGGCAGTGGGGTTTTGGAGGGGGGGGGGGTCAGGTCAGTGCAAAGTGCTGAATCAGCTCTTCCTAACACCCATCACACGATCTATTCCAGAGTTTCCCCAGGGAGCAGTTATGTTCTCAAGGCTCCACGCTCTATATAACGGGAACATTCATGGACAGACAGCACTTAGTGACAGGGATCACATTACGGGGACGGGGCAATGCGTGGACCAGAGGCTCTGTGTAACTGCTCGTTTATGTGACAATGACTCAAAGCATGAGAAAGTCGAAGCCCATGAGAAATATAAAGTTTGAAAAATTCTTCAGGGGAAATGATGGCTGAGTAACAGGATGTTGTTTTTAGCTGTGTCACCATCAATGTTGGAGGAATTAGTCAGATCCCTTAATAAACTTAGTAAAAGTAAAAGTACTGATGCCACACTGCAGAATTACTCCACTACAAGTTAAAGTCCTGCGTTCAAACGTAGTAAAAAACTTTCAGCATCAAAATGTAGTTAGAGTAAAAGTACTCATTATGCAGAAGGACCCCACACATATGTTGAATATGTTCCAAATATACAATAAATGCATTTATGTGAACAGCATTTTTCTCTTGTGATGTTAGGTGAAATTGTAACTACTTAATATACGTTATTGTAGTTTAATTTGTAAAGGTACATAATCATTTTAAACTGGTCTAAATCTGAAGATTAAGGTAAATCTAGTGGAGTAAAAAGTACAATATTTCCCTAAAATGTAATGGATTAGAAGTATAAAAACACATATATGGAAATCTAAGATAAGTACAGTACTTGATTAAATGTACTCTGACCACTGTTCACCATGCCGTGTTATTCCCATCAACCCCAGAAGCAGAGAGACCTTAAGTCAAACACTCTTAATATAATGTAATGTTTTCCCACACCTGTCAAAACAGTTTGTCTTCTTTATCTTCCTCATGTTGCCCCAGATTCAGGCCACTCAGTGCATCCCGATGTCCAAACAATAGAGAGAAAGCTGCAGTAGGTCAAGGCTGTCAGAGGCGTCACTTAAAAGCCAGCTGAACTGACAGAACCACCAAGAAACAGGGCACTGTGATTGGCCTCCTGTGTGTGAGTGGCTGACAGGAAGGAAGCACATGAATACCAGGAAGTGAGGTTCACCAAGAGAGACCTAACGGCTGCGGTGGCCTTGGTTGCTGCTTGTAGCCGAATAAAGCATGAAAAATTTCCTGAGTCTACCCAAGTCTGTGGCTGTTGCTTAGCAACCCTGATTAAGTTTAATCACTGAGAGACCTTTATCTGCCTGCGACTGCACAGCCTGCTCTGCCCTTTGGAGAGGTCACTGCAGATAGAGTGTGTGAAGTCATGATAGGCTGATGTGTATCTAAGGATCCCCACATCAGTTATTTAGGTCATTCTACTGAACTCTCTTTAATCTGATAAATGGCCTCATGATGCGGAAAAATCTGATCTCATAGTCATTATTATATTGTGGTATCGATATATAGTGTGATATAGGATGTTTTCTAGAAATTAAAATGGGAAGTTCACAACACTCTGTCCAAAACATTTTTTTCTTTAATTTTTTCACTAGTTAATGTTTAGATTTTGCTTTAATAACATGTCTTATTTTACTCTAGTGTTAAGGAAACATCCAACATGCCAATTTTTGTTTGTCTATGTAGTTTTCTCCTAAATTAAGATTTTGTGCTTTGTCACTATCCAATAAAGCATGAAAAATGTCCAAAACATTATCTGTAATAAAAGAAAGAAAAAAGATATTTAAATGTCCTCGTGGTGGCTACATACTGTGTGAAGAGTGAGAATGAAACTGCATTTCTGAGACATAAAATATTACATAGAAAAAGTATAATATGAGAAGCTGCACGAATTCACTACAATAAAATGTTCTTTTCAGCTCAAAATCACAGTTCTGACTCCGGGGTCATTACAGTCTGTATGGCACCCTCTGACCTTTGACCTTCACTTTGAAAAACAGTGTGTAAAGACAATATCAACAGCCAAACATTAGAGCAAACCAACAGGTTGAAAGGGAGCTGGAACCCTCGATAGAAAAGAAAAGATAACCCTAACCCTAACCCACACAGGTGGCACACTGCTGAGATACAAGCTTGTTTTGTAAAGACGATCAAACGCTAATTATTTCTCCGCATTTTCAGTACCAGCAGCTACATGTTGGAGGTTCAGTGAAACACAGAGCTCAGTACCTGCAGGGATGAATAAGGGACAGGTGCCAAACAGTAACTAGCACTGCAGTTAGGATTGTAAACCTATGATTATACAAAATGCTATTGAAATACAACATCCAGGCTTTGTTGGATATAATGCGAATATTTGGGCTTTCACAGAATATGACACAAACTTATAATTAGTGCATAATTGAATGCCCATGCACACACACATGCAAAACAATGTTTTTATAGTAAATGGAATATGACCATCCCTCTCCCTCAGGCTGTGTGTTCATTCTCCATTTATCAAAAAACGCATTTATTTAAACGTTTCTCACAATCAGCACTCCACCTCAGTTTTCTCCCTCCAACACTCCCCCTTTATCTCTGTGCTTTCCCTCCTATCTCCTGTCCAATCTACCTCTCATTGTGTGCCTCAACTCTCTCTCCCAGTCCCTTTCTCCGTCCTTATAAGGAAACAACAGGTAAAAGCTTTTTCTCACAGCGTTCCCTGGCCCTACAAAAGGAGGCCGAGAGACAAAAGAGAGAGAGAGAGAGAGCAGCCATCTTGTACATATAGAGGCTGTAAATGATTTATTACAGGTTTGAGATGTGTTCATTTTATATTCCTTCCCCGTAGGGTATTACTTTGTCTTTTACATCTCATGCAAAGTGGAGGTACAAATGAGATGCAGGCAAGGACAGAACTAAGCAATGCACAAAGTGATTCAGTTTTTATTGAGCATGAATAATCAAATACAGAGGAGCAAAAAATGAAATCTGATAGCAAAAATAAACATTTTTTGGACCAAATTCCAAGAATAATTTATTATTCAGTCATCATTCACCCTATGGCAGAATATAAAATGCATTTTTAAATTATTCTGAAGATCTCTTAGCTGTACAAGGTCACTGTAAACCCATATGAACTCTAATTTATCCATATTTTTATCAAAAGCTTTGTTGTTTTAAGGTTCTTCTTGAAGTGCCTGAGAGCAGCACAACTATGTGAGCCAAGTTGATTTCCTTTTACTGTTTTAAGATGCACAACAGCACTCACATATGCACCTACTGTATAAACACAGTGTGCCACAGGACAAACGGAGACAGCTTAGAAAACCACCGCAGTTATTAATCAAACCACTGATACGAGGAGACAGACGGCAGGACGTACGTGTGCGTGTAAGACAGCTGTGGCTGTCATACTTCCTTGACGTAGACCTTCCCAGGTGTTGCCTCCTGGGCTTCACTCAGGGAGGCACAGTTGGCACTGCGTTTTTCTGCGAGTGTGTGTCTGTGTGTGTGTCTGTCTGCTGAGAGGAAACCAGCGCTTTCTCATGATTGTGTGTTTTTTTTTTACGCTCGGGTTTCGGTGCCAGTGTACAAGTGTTCGTGTCATGTCATGCCCCTCGTCAAAGCGGGTGTTCGCAGTAAATCTCACGCTGTGCCTCAAAGGAGTTGGCAAAGAGGGAGAGAGACAAAGAGAATTTGATTTAAGCCGGAGCAGATCTCACGTGTGCATTCCTGTCATACCAAAAGCCAGCCAACGCCAAGATTAAACAAAGGGAAGATATCTTTTACTTATTGCATATTTATTCACGAATTCCTATTAAGACCTGGGAGTCTGTGAGACAAGAATGTATAAGCAAATCAATAATGTAATAGAGAATCTTTTAAAAATGCATTTAAACCAGTTTGAGTATAAATGCATTCTCAAAGTGATACTTTCCTCCGTCTGGCCTGATCTTATGAAATTTCTGCATTCAAAAAGCATATAAAGTGAAAAAGAGTAGAAACATTCAATCATCACACCTCCATGGATTATAACCAGCAGATCCAATTAGGGATTTCCTTTTCTTTTTCAAAAAAGTTTAGGAAATACTGCTTTAGTATATTATCATTAGTATAATATCATGGTACTGTTTCCACATGTGGTGATTTACAATATCAGTCAGGACATTTTATTACATTATTGATTTCCATATTATTACATCTTCAATCAGATTAAGTGCAAATTTTATTACATTGTCAGGAAATTATTACAATTTGGGGCCATACAGTCCACAAGGTTTGCATTCAGCCATTATGATTTTTACCATTTTATAATCTTAGTTTCTCTCTTGATTTTGACATTATTTCTCATGCAGCTGTTTATGCAAAAAAAAAGAACAAAAGATCACACCCTACATTACATATTTCACTCCTAAAATAAATATCAGTAGTTTTTTTTAAAGAGGCAAAAAAGATTCATCAAAACTTCAGCTATCTACTTTCTATTTTCACACATTCTCATCGAAACTTGTTGCCTCCAAAACTCACAGGGAAGTGACATCACTCAGGGCACCAGTGGTGGAGTTCCCCTATAATTCCTGATCATTTCTGATCAAACTATCAGGTACAATCACACTTTTGTTGTTTTGGTTTGGGGGGGTTTTCAGTTGGCGAACTGCAATATGTCAATAAGTCATAACTCATGTGCTCTGCCACAATTTGAACTTCTTTGGAAACAAATGTCAGCAGCAATAATTTATTATTCCTCAAAAATGCAAACTTGCAGTCGTCTAACTCTGATTAGTCATGCACATATCCCATGAGCAATTAAAAAACCCTGAGGCAGTGCTCATGTGAGTCATTTTAGACACAAGGTCATAAACCAGAAGGTGTCTGAGTTTGTCATTCATTTGCATTTTTTTGTCATCATCATCACATTGTGCGAAACAGTTGATCATGACCAAAGAGTGTGTGCATAGGGGGAAACAAATGGCTGCAGACTTCAGGTTCCTGTGGGCATGATCTGACCCGACCTGGACGAGAAGCAACTG
>JAOWBC010000711.1:7823850-7836801 GCA_028566105.1 Hypoplectrus providencianus
TCAGTTTGTTTGTGAGAGAAGGAGGACACATGTGTAGTGTGTGTGTGTGTGTGTGTGTGTGTGTGTGTGTGTGTGGTAGGGGGATGGGAGGGTGTCGTGGGTGTGAGATTCACCCTGGTGAGACTTTAGACATTCCTGACATACCGACCTCCGGGATGTTTGAGGCTCCTCCGTCTTCTTCTAGCATGTCGGGGGCTGCAGAGGACTCTGGAGGGCTTTTATGTCGTTGGGCTCACACCGGCAGGCCCTTTGGTTGAACAGCAACCACATACCCTCTAATTTAAGAGGGCATGGGAACAAGTAGCACAGCACTCATCAGGTCTGCTTAAGTTACATCCACAGATGACACTTAAACCCTAACGGAGGTCTTCTATTAGCCTGGAGACACTTGTTAGCCTGGACTCCTCATCACTGTCTTCACACTTTCAAGTAGATGTTTTTTTCACTTACTTTCTCTTTTTTTTCCTTCAGTCAGAGTACTTATCTCTTGGGTGAATTTTTTTTTTTTTTTTTTAGATACACCTATCGAGAGCCCGACAGATATAGGATTTATGATACAGATTCAGATTGCAGTAGAGAAAAATTTACTGAATATAGATAAGGCGGTCAATAAAAGTATTTTTTTAGCTGGAATGAAAATGAGCGTTTCTGTGTGAAATGTACACCAATTTCAGTTTTAATGTGGCTCTGCAAAAAAAAAAAAAGATTTAAATGATTATACATTCTTCATTCAATGTATAACATTGCCACCAAGTTTCAGAAATGAAAACAGAATACATTATGAATACAGAAAATGCAGACATAAATTCAGTGTTCAGTGACAGTGTAAATAAAATAAAAAGTATAGTTTATCTATGCTGTAAAAGGTTTTTAAATCTTAAATAAAATTTGATTTTGAGAAAATTCTTATGCAATAGAAGTTGTTTTATTTGGTCACACAGACACATGGGATCATGGTTGTGATCAACCAATGAGCAAAGAAGTGATCACATATACATCCTGACTTCATTCTTTTAACAATTTACCTCCTTCTTTCTCTCTCTTCTCTGCATACTGCCGTGTGATCTACATCTTGTGACGCTGCAACCTTCTGTGATCCAGCCATGTGGTTTCACCCAGTATCCGCCACACCACTCAACAGCCACTTCTGACCGAACCGGATTTAGCAAACCAAAGATGTCAGCGTGCAGCGACTTTGCAGAACACGTGTGGAAACCCGGCTCTTGTAAGAACTGCTTCCACCCGCTCAGCGCGCACCACAAGACTGTCGGCGGCCTGGATGGCAGTGTGCCAGCCGCTTGTTTGAAGAGCATCCTGGGAGGCGATGAAGAAGCTGGAGTAACGGCGCCTTCACCCTACAGCAAACCAACCATCGCTGTCAAGCCCACTATGATGAGCCTCGACACCAACGAGTCAATCACTGACGTCAACATGAACATCGAGCAGGTGATTCTCTTTAACAAACCTCCGATTTTTCGGTTCAGAATGATGTTTCTGTTGTGTCATGTCTGTTTTATGTTTCAGGAGAACACAAAGAGCCCAGTTGAGCGTTTGGGCCTAAAGAAGCTCTTGGACCTGTCGTCTCTCTTCATCGACAATAATGGCTGCAACAAGGCCCACAGAGAGGTGGTTTTACAGAGTCCAGAAAAGAAGATGGACTACAACAACTGCTTTTCTCTGTCTTCCTTATCACCTAGAATCCTGCCTAAAGACTCCATGATCATCAGCAACATCTTTGTTACCCAGGAGGAGGGCAGAAGCTCTCAGAATCTGAAGAAGAACGCCAATGGTGACACCTGTAGGCAGCAGAATACGACCACCACTAAAACCAAGAGCACTTACAATGGAATTAGTGTGACTCCCAGGGCAAATTCTCAGGAGTCCCATCAGGCATCTGTGGATTTTTCTGTGGATATTGTCCCTACAAGTCCTGGCACAGTTCATAGCAATGGTATCAGCAGTGGGAGTGCTGCGTCTGTTACAACTTCCAGCACTTCTACCACTTCCCCCACCACAGCCTTAACTGTGGACACGATTAGTCACAACTCCCCGCCATCCCTCCACTCTCCTCCCATCCTTTCTGAACAGACCAGCCTATCAGACTCCTCTAGTTCTTATCGTAGCAGTACAGACTCTCTTCCTGGGGCAGAGGGGTCAGGAGGAAGACAAGTGAGGTCAGGGAGCCCCTTTAGCTCACCAAACATGGGCAGCTCACAATCAGCTCCCAACTCTCCCAATGGACAGCAAGACTCAGAACCCATTTATGCAGAGAGCACCAAGAAAAAGCGCAGGCCGCAAGGAAATGGGGTGCAGTCCCATCCTGTGTCTCCAAACCAGACGAAGAACTCGTCCCAGGGCTCTGAGCCCTCAGGAGAGGCTCAGCGGGCCACGATCACTGTCATGGCTGCTCACACAGAGGAGAACAACAGGACTTTCTTCCTGAGCAGTCCAGATTCTGCCATCAGCACCCAGTGCAACTTCAGCCCCACAGCACGTAAAGACCCGAGCAGCCCGGCCTTCCGCTGGCCAAGCCCCAGCCACAGTGCACCCTCTTTGGTCACAGAAGCCCAAAGTCTCCACCCAAAGCCTCAGTCAAGCCCACCCATTCCCCCAAAAAGGACCTCCCGTTCCCCCAAACTGGGCACCTCCAGCCTGTCACCCTCCATGTCTTCCCCCGTCCCTCTTCCTGATCTCCCCAGACTTGGCACCTCCAGCCTCTCGCCGTCCATTTCGTCTCCTGTCCCTCTCCCCGAACTCCCCATGCTTTTCCTGGTCTCTGCTAGAGAGGGCCACTTCAAGGTCCACACAGAGACCCACACGTCCGAGCGCTGGCACAAGCCCCACCACCACAGTTCTGGCTGGAACTGCCGCATTGAGGAAGAAGAGGAGGATGATGAGAGAGAGCGGAAAGAGGGGGAGAAGAAGAAGTCGTCCGCCAACTCGGGGACAACCTCTCGGGTGACAGGCCTGGTCAATGGTGCCGCTGTCTGGAAGGAGGCCAGGGACTGCAAGGCCCACAACAGCCCCCCTCCGATGACAGAGCCAGGCACGGCCCCCCCGGCTGCCACCAACAATGGTGCCTGTCAGGGGGAGACTGAGGGCACCGGTGCAGAGGAGGAGGGCAAGCAGAACGGGAGCATGCCGTCCAAGCAGCCGCTGCATGGCGGCTCGTCAGAGCTGCTGGCAGCAGGAAAGGGAGCTGCCAACAATGAGCCCAACCCACCACCACCCCCACCTAAGAAACTGCACAGGTAAGAGGAACAACGAACTTCTTGTTTGACTTAAACACATCAAATATTAACCCTCTAAACATGCTATAGAACACTACTACTGGATCTATGTTTGATTCGTCTCAGAAAATATATAACTAGAATTATCGCTGTCGATTATTCTTCATCAGTTGATCATGTTGTCAGTGAGTTTAGATGTTCGCGGAGGTGTGAGGCCTCAGTTTGGCCAATGGCGACATATCACAAAAATAGTCAGTTTACTGTATGAAGTAAATTAAAATGGAGCAGCTCTTGAAAGCTGGGGAGCTTTGACCACTGAAGGACAAATGTTTTCTCTAGATAAAAGATCTCATCACTCAATGATTCAGCTCTATACATTTCAATAATGATTTTTTTTTAAAGTTCCACCAACTATTTAATGCAACTGAAACAACTTGCCTTTGCAAAGACTTCTGTTCACATAAAATTTCCAACAAATTACCCCTTATAAATTTCTCATAATACTCTTAACGCTTAATAAGGGTAAAGCACAAAAATACAGTAGCAGTCTCTGGAAGGGTTGCTCTTAAATACTGTTTACGATAAAGCAGCTACGTAAAAGAAAAAGTCTAATAGAGGTTTAATTACTCACTAGAGTACTAAGCACTTGCTGGAAGATGAATGATGTGCATTTATCAAACCTGAACTACCCGTAATAGCTCACATTTGCGTGCCTGTCCTTCGCTCTCTTACCTGTGACTTGCATTAGAACTAATGGGAGTGTAATGCAGCCATGGCACTATGGTTTCATTATATTCCATAATTTAGCACGTACAGCATGCACTTAGTCTAAATGCATAAATCTGTTTTGCTCTCTTGTGGGACGGTATATGTAAGGAATACCGAGTATATTGCCTGTGACAGCGCACATGCATGCATCTCACTGCTGTGTGAATCTTACTGTGCCTTCTCCTTTCACAGCATCATTATTCAGCCTTGAATCAGCCTCCATTCTTGCGGCCTGTGATCATTCAAACTGTTCGGGCATATTCCTCAATGCATGCCTTGTTCTATTCATGCGAGTAATGTGACTTTTTCAATTCTAATTAACACACAAAATGGGTCTGTTAAAGAGTCCCCTGCTGTGTCACGTTGCTGTAAATTTGTTTTGGCTGCAGCACAAAAGACAGAAATATAAAAAAAAATCTGCCTTTGTTCCATTGATATTGTCCTGCAGGGAGAGAGATGTCATAAGCAGGTGTTCAGATGCATCTCTGAGCAAAGAAATGATCATAATTGCACTGTTGGCATGTGCTATAAATTCTTGAAACTTAGAGGTTATTTTAAAGGTTTGGTAACTGGATTTAACTTTATCACTTACAGGAGGTGCAGAGTGATAAATGTTCACTCTTTTTCAAGACTCTCATTGCCCAGTATTGTGATTTACTATACTCAATCCTCCTAGCCTACATAGCCATTTATTAGCAGTAACATTTGCACACATGCTTCAACCTGAGTGTGTATGAGGCTAAGAATACCCACTGCTGTCTGAGTCAGCTACACCAAAGCAGAAACAGAGAAGAGGCCTTGTGCTGCAGTTATTAGAGCATCAAATGATCTCCTCAAAATAAACTCTGCTTTGTCTGGGACGGCACGACGAGGTGTAACACACCACTGTGACTTCCTCAAGACGAACAGATGTTCTGCCATCTTGAGCTGCTGGAGTCAGCAAAAGCTGAGTGGGGAGTGTTTTACTGTCAAAAACACAGATTGCTGATCGCATTTCAAGGGCCCTTATGTTTGTGGTAATTCTAGTAAGGACCATCTCTGCTGTTATGACATTGCAAACATTCTGTGCTGATAAAAATACACCTTGTTGTGACTTATGTGGGAACACGCCTCGAGTCAGCCAGCGACAGTTGTGGCTTTCCAAGTTTATCAGCGGGTCTAGTTGATTAATCAACAAGTGTCCCCAGGCACCAGGCATGTGCTGGAAACGTGTTGACAAAGTGCTGCAGGAAGTTAGAATATAAACTTTATTTGAAGCTGCAACGGTTGGTCAACGAATCGATTTACTAACTGTTTTTACTACAAGAGAACTGATCAAACAAGATATTTAAAGGCCTAAGTGTGAGGAACTGGGATGGACATTTTCTGACCAAAAGAGCAACCAAGACAGCAATCAGTGGGTAATCAGTCATAAAAGTAATTGTAAGTTGCAGCTTTATCTGCAAAGCATCATGGAGATATTTATCATTGACAGAAAGGGAATCATGTGTTGCATGAATGGAAAACATTCAGAATACAAAGACACACATGGACATGCACCCTGTGAAGCAGCATTTTGATGTGCTGAATCATTTAAAAGCCACAGATGGTTGGAAAAATCTGCCTTTCTGAGCCTTTGATCACTGCGGAAAACACCAAATTGTATCTTATCCTCGTAACAGTTCAACCTACGTATCATGTGGGGGATCAGCCTTAGGGTGAAGATTAATTTATGTATATGGCACTTTTTCAGACACGGTTACAAAAGGACATATAATCCGAAAGGGTAAAGTAAAAGTATAAATATATAGCACAATGACAGACGGACCAGGCTAAAACGAACCAAAACATAAGACAGGGATCAGGGTTTATAAAAAGGCCTATAAAGATAAAAAGAGGCGCGTGTGTTTGTGCATGTGCCTGTGTCATGCATGAGTGTGTGTGTAAGTAGTCTTTAACAGGGAAGGCGTGTCCGCTGGTCAGCGAAGGTTGCCAAAGGGAGGGGCTTTAGTGAACAGATTGTTGCCCCTGGCAACTCCCAAACTGTCCCAGTCTGTCCGGCGGTTGCCACCAATAGAAGTAGAATTTATAGATCAGACATGTGGATTCAAGTCCACTGAGTCTGACTTGGGTTTGAATCGCCTTTTGCTCTATCGTTCCAAGACGTCCCGCCCCTCCCTACACCAGTCCTCCTGATCCCTCCGTGCAGCAGGACAGATAGCATCTTGTTGCCGTCCGAAGTGAACCACCAGGTCAATGAGTGAATGCTATATATGAGATATGGGTGCCTCAATTTTGCGCATCTAATGGGTGCTGTTGCTTTGCCTGCTGAGAGGGACTTTAAATACACATATGACTCGCGTGGAGCCAGGGTTGTGTTACTACACATGGCGGGGCTTTAGAGAGCCACTAGTCTGATCCAGGGGCATTTCGCGCCCGCCAGACCGACAAGGACCTTTGCCTGTCCAGCATGAGGTAGGCACCTGATGGCATCGTTTTCTCATACGTCCTCAAAAGAGTCTTGCATGATCTATCATTAGACTTGTGAACAGAATTGGCGACGCTCTTGTTTGCACATGAAACTGGTTGCTAAGTTCATTTTCAGAAGGAAAGGTTTAATTTCTACACCTCTGTCATGAGGCTCAGTAATCAAAATTCAGAGTTGGCTTGGAACGGCTCAGTGGCAGATGGCTTGTGGTCAACTTTTTGCTCACTCTTTATTTCCCCCTTCTTTCACACCCTGCCTTTTGCTCTTCTAATCTCCACTAATCCATTTCTGCCTGGATTATCTTTTATTCTTTTATTTGAGCCCATCCTGTTGGTGGGATTGAAAGAGTTGTAAGATGAATAGGATGATTGATTCAGAACAAAGTGTGTTGCTTTATGTGATGTGAGGCAAATAAATGAAAGTGGTTTGCACTGAGTAAGGGCAGGAGAGAGCTGACGGAGTGGAAGATAACAAGGCAAGGCTGGAGCAGTGTGCAAAAGATAACAAGGATTGGTGTCAAACATTAATGGATCTTTGTTTCAAAGACGTGGCTTATATGGCTATATAGCCGAGTGACTATCCTACAGTCAGTGGAAAGACAATGCAGGCCATTCTTCTCTGCACTGTGTTATAACACATAGAGGTTGCAAAATCACGTGCACAATATTATTCATTTCAGTGTAACAGCAATGCTATAAATGCTACTTTTTATAAAGCAAACATCTTATCATATTTTCACAATACAGTCAGTTCCTCTGTGTCTCATTGAAAACACTGAGCTTCCTAAAGGTTGTGTACGTTGCACGGCTGTTGGCGGATTGCGTTACATGGTACAATGTTCATGATAACGTCTACACCTGAGTACATACCTGACTCCACCTCATCGTAACAAAACCTGGAATTAAGTGTCAGCATTCACGCCTTGGCTGTGATCAGGTGACTGGATTTCATTTCATGACTTTTTATGCTCTAAAACATGCTCTGAATAGATCATTATCTCTACATAAAGCAGTCCTGGAGAGCAAATGCGCATTTGCACGTTTGTGTTTATTATGAACATTTGCATACCTAAAAGATTTAATGACATTATTAAACAACATTATCATCATGTTAGACATAAAAAGTTATTAGTTAGTTTTATAACTATATTTTAGTTAGTTAAAATATAATTAGAAATCCAAAACTGATCATAATAACATTAATTTCTGTTTGGAAATCAAATGCAGTGTGTGACTTTCGTATGGTACATTAAAAAATATACGGCAGTCATTTCATTTCATACTCAACTATATATATATATATATTCCTTAGTGATCAAAAGGTAAAATACTGTAATGCATCGCAATAGAAATGATTCAGTAAAATAATTGTGTATATATAATTATTGTATATTGTTTTGATGATATACATCATCATATTTCATAGCCATGAGTATATTTATGACATTGAGGGCCCTAAATAAGAGTCAGGAAGTCAGACCAGTTGTGTGAACCTGATCCACAACAACAACAACACTGGAGTTTATTTTGGGTCTCATTTTACACTGTCAAACTGCTATCTGTAGCTAGTTAGCTGTAACCCCGATCTGATCCCTTTTTTTAAATCTGCCCCCCAGCTCCTCTCACACAGCTTTATTAATAACACACACCCACACACACGTCAGAAGAGCTTGTGTGTCAACAGAGCCGGTGTGTTTCTGACTGTATGATTGTTTACATTCTAAATTTGGGTTTTTTGTCGCTGATTGCAGAAAACAAACCTTGTGTGACAGGTTCACTGGCAATCGCCATATCTCACATTGACCTGGTTTTAGCCAAGGAAGTGATTAGATCTATTCTGAGGAAATAAGCAATTAAGCAGTTTTTTAATAGATGTTTAGACTGAATCTGGGCACTCCAAGTAGAGTGGTGAAATCCTGATGAATGGAGCTTTTTGTGTTGGGATGTCATGATTTTGGACTTTTTTTTTATCATTGATTATGATTGTAGATAACAAGTGACTGTAGAGCTAAAATACGTTTTCAACACTTTGCAAATGTACCAAAAAAGCTACTTTCTCAAAGATAAATCTTTATTAAAAACATTTAACATTGTTATATATTAAACAAACATTGTCAGCCAAGTCCTAAGGGCTCCATTTCTAAATCACACCAAGCAACATTTTGGCATTATATATTGTGTAAAAAAAAAAAGTGTTCATAATGCAACATGTCCAACAATATACTCACTTTAACTATGAGACGAATTGAGTCTTTGTCTGAAATTATATTTGATTTGGAATTGTTAATCAGCCAAAAACATCCGTTAAAAGATGATGCCTTGGGTTGATGGACATTTTATAGACCAGAAAATGAATCAGTCAATCAAAAAAAAATAACCATTAGATTTAACTGTTATCATAGTAATTGTTAGTCACAGCCCCAAAATGCTTCTTTCAAGCAGTCTTAATCTAAGTCAAGGTTCTTCCTGCATGCCCTTGCTCAGAGGGCTCGTTCATCCGTGCACATCCTCCCGCAGGACATAAGCAATGACATTCTTTCACCAAGGAAAATCTTGTGTTTTGGATACAAATCTAAGAGATCTAGAGTGAGACATGCACAGGCGCACACATGCACGTAGCCTCATAATTCCTGCACCCATTACCATTTCTCCTCTGCCTCAGCATTTTCCACCGCCTTTCATCACCGCTCTTTTGTCTGTAAAACGATAGCGGATCCTTTAGCTAACTGCCTAGAGAGAATACCTAACCCTTTGTTTCCCCCCCCGTGCTCCTCTCCTTTTCTCCTCCTCATCTGTTTGTTCTGCTGATTTATGGTGGAATTGAAGTCGGGGGCCGGCAGATAAATGCATAGAGGAGTCATTTTGTGATGGAAGGGAGGAAAGGGAGATGAAGTGATGGGATGCTTCCCTGAGCCATTAGCGGGTATAATGAGACAAGTGAATGGCTGTCACTCAGCCTAATTGGTCACCTTGATTAGGAAGTCTGCTCATGCACAGTTTTCATTGGGATTATAAGTGGCCATCATGGTAATCAGGCTCACAGATAAGAAAAATGCAAAGCTGCCTTTTAAAAACGGTAGAAACGTGAATGCAAAGCTTCTTTCTAAAACGTAAAAAGAAATAAAGCAAAGTTATGTCGCTTTTAAAAGACAAAACGACCCAATCTTTCTTTTATAAATTAAATGTACAAATAATAAGCATAAATAAACCCTTTAATTCAATACCCTCAGGGGGTTTATTGCCACACTCTTCAAATGTTTTTTGTAGCATTCTACTCTGTTATTTATAGTCTGAAGCAGAGAGATGACAGGAAACAAGCAGAGAGAGAAAAAGGAAATGACACGCAGCAAAGGCCCCCAGCTGGCTGCAAACCAAGAGCACTGCAGTCCACATTAGGTGATTTAACCCCTGGCCCTCTTAGGGTGCCCTGCTGCCATTTGGCCTGATAACACGAAGACAGATTAAGCTGTGTAACTAACATTAATAGAGCCAGTTTGCTGCATTAACGAACACTTAATTCCACACATTCTTCTTGTTTGTCCACATTTAATGCCTACATTACCTGCAGTGCAACTTAACTACTGACAGTTTGGTTGGAGATACAGGTGAGCTATAGTTTTAGCTACTAAAATAGCACTTAACTTCACTTGAAAGGATTTTTCGGCTTGTAGTTTTTATGCAGGAGCTTTTTCTTTGCCTGCTAAAACCTGTGAAAAGGCGTAGATGTGTAACATTGGTGGAATTCCCCTTTAACTTTCTCCAGGGAACCTTGGGAATTGCTGTTATCCTGAAATTGCTACTTGTGGCCAGTGTTCAGTAACACTTGCACTGTTTCTACTGCAGTTTTCACTCAAAACACAATATTATTTTCTTGCTGAAATGCAATGTCAATAGACTTTAAAAAAAAGAGTAAAAGTCACAGAGTGAAACATATTTAGGACCCAAGCACTAAACGGGTGCCATTTTAAGCATTTTTAAACTTCACAATTTTTGACCAAAATTGCCACTTTTCAGCTTTTGGAAATGTCAAAAAAATGTGTTTTTCTGTCCATTTTCAGAAATCCCCCCTACTGACACGTATCAGCTCACTCTAATAAAGCTATTCTGTGAATTTGAGGCATTATTAAAAAAAAATTGACCTTTTTGGGCAAAACAAAAAGACATAGTTTTAAAATTTTACAATTTTTTGACCAAAATGGCGACTTTCACTTTTGGAAAATGTGAAAAAAATGTCTTTTTCTGTCCATTTTCAAAAATCCCCCCACTGACGCATATCAGCACACTCTAATAAAGCTATTCTGTGAATTTGAGTCATTTTAAAAATGTTCACCCTGTTTGTTTGTTTATTCATTTCTGAACAAATTATGCTCAAATATGTATTAAAAGACTTTAAAGAAGACTATAGGCCTCCTTTCATGCCTCTTGACCCGTTTGTCACAGATTCTTCTTGAAGGAAGCAACGTTCGCCATACCCAGTTTGCACTGCCTCCCCGAGGTGTACGTTTGGGCGAGGGCCCGTTCATCGCTACTTGCAGCTAGCTTTAAAATTGTAACTATAGACGCTAAAACGTCACTTATTGCAACTCTGTGGCTCTTGTGGCATGGTATGAGTTTATTAGTGATGTGCATGAGGCAGTTCACTGTCTTAAAGAAGGGCAGCTAAACGCAAGCACAGCCTCACCCTTATTACATGCCATAAGATGATTTAATTTGTTTTTACTAAGGCTTGTTCGCTGCAGTTGAAATCAACACTGAATCCAGAAGTGAACCTATTGAACGAGGAAGTGAAACTACTCAATGACAGTACTTGTTCGTCATCTATCATGAAATACCACGTGTGCTCTTTTGCGTGGACTCATTAGTGCAGATAAGTGCACATCAAGAGGAAGTGAAGTTGTTCCACGTTTATGAGCAGCTGCACAAAAAGAAGATAGTCAGTTTCAGTAGAAAACATCCAGACTAACTACCACAGGACATTTCACTTGGCAAGGCTGATGTTTGGCAAAGATGTCAGCAATGCAGACACTGAAAACATATTCAAATATGGTTATTTTGTCTCATCACATTCTGTTGTTTTCTCCATTTCAGAGTGTGCAGTAAGATGAGTGGCAGCAACTTGGAGCTGGACCGCTGCAGCCAACAAGGGTCAGTAGAGAGCCCTTCTTCATCTCTGCGGGGCCTGGGCAGTGGCAGCCTGTCCACCGCCTCCACGGATAACCTGACTGCTGACACTGGTGAGTACCACTCATACATATTATATTTTGGTGAGCCCAGGGACTGTATGATGCAGTAGTTTATAAAGCAAAAAAAAATTGTAGTTTATTAACCAAGTAAGTAGCTTCTTTCACAGCTAACCCTTTCACCATGTTTAACCATAAAGATGCACTTTGTCCTGAGTAAAACTGCAGTGCAACAACAGTGAAAGGGGAAAGTAGTGCTGTGTGGTTTTATAGCCACAGTACACATATCTCTTCCTCTTTTATTAACTAATAGTTTGTTTTTACCCGTTGCTCAGTTTCACAACCTGACTTCGTCATCAAACCTGAGACGTGGCTCAGGATGAGTGGCGTTGCTCCGCTGTAGAAGTGATTGTCATCCTTTACATATCTGCTTTAAACCTCGCTGGCGCAGACGGTTGTAATTGCTGTAACTTCCTGGGCAATGCTGTTTGAAGAGATAATTATGGACTCTGATAACGAGGGAAAAAGGGCTTGGCTACATCCTAGAGTACTTTTTCCCCCTTCACAGTCTTCCCCTTCTGTGAAAGCATTTATTGAAGACTGCACCGCACAATTATCTCAGTATCTGTCTCCTCTGGTGTGATGTCAAGTTCCTAGCTTGAGACTTTAATTGACAAATGGATCGTTATTGGATGGAAGATGTTATGAGTGTCAGCTTGAACTCCGGATTGTGGAAATTTCCAGCTCTGTTGAGGAAACGAGGTATGTGTTTGTGCTAAGGCTGAGCAGTAGGCAGTGACAGGAGTGTAGAAGTAAATAAATCAAGCTCACAGCTCTCACCCAGGAATATGTCAGTCCCTGAGTACCCTGAAGTTATGGGAAATTAACTCACAAGGACACTAAGAAGCAAAGGGGATATTGTGTGAATCCAGGGAAAAAGGCAACAATTGTTGCTGGTCTCTATCTCTGTGTGTGTCTCTTTGTGTCTGCGTGTGTGTCTGTTTTCCAACTGTAAGCTGATTCTATTCAAGGAATAGCTTAAGAAATATACTGCTTTGCTTTTTTTTTGAGATGACAACATAGATACAGCTCTCATCTGTTTCATTCATTTCCTTTATTAATAACTTTAGAGCATTTTAGTGACACTTTTGCATGCTTAACTGCCAACTCTAGTCAGTGCTTTACTCCACCACATTACTTTTACATTACTATTTTTTATTCTACATGTTAGTACAAAATGCATACAACAAAGGTACATTATGACTGGAGAAGTTTTGATAATACTTGGGTGCTACTTATTCCAGTTG
>JAOWBC010000711.1:7847181-7862045 GCA_028566105.1 Hypoplectrus providencianus
CACCACTACAGACTACAGTAAGCAGTGACACATGCAAATTATATTTCTACGCTGAAAAACACAAAATATTCCAGCCGGCACATGGTGATGTAGCGCTCATGACTCTTCTCACAGCAAGTAAGTTGTAGGTTCTCACGTGCAGAGTTTGCACATTCTTACTGTGTCAGCAGGGGCTGTCTACAGGTCTTCCAGCTTTCTCCCAAAGTCCAGTCATGCAGCTTAGGTTTTATTAATTAACTGTAATTGCCAGGAGGTGTACTCCAGCCCCCTGCCACCTGGGTTCAGATAAGTGGTTTAGCTACTACCAATATATGTAAATATTGCCAAAAAAAAAAAGCTGAACTTTCAACTTACTGACAGATAGTCAAACTCTGCTTTATTAACTGTATTAATGAACACTAATAGGCCACAATCCTTTGCAGTCACTGGCGCACACAGGATATTGGGAAGCAAAAATAATATGAAAATAACGAGACATAACTAAAAAGGGCACCTGCTGGAAGAGGTAGGGTACTTTACTAATTTGCTACTAAAAAGGCACCATGGAGGCATGTAATGTATTGATCTATCCAAGAGGGCACTTTCTCTATTTCTTTTATGCTATTTTTTGTCAAGATTAAGCCACCAGGGGGAAACATTGCACAGAAAATGCACAGTCAATGATTGCACTCAGCTGTTGCTGGAGAGAAACATGCTATCACGTGTCTTGACAATGACAACTCAACTGACACAAACTGACCATGGCTGCAAAACAAAATCGTAACTAAAAGCATGTATGCCAACTTGCTTTATATCAGCACATCCTATATATGTAGGTTTATAATTTGATGATAACATCAAAAGTAAACATCATGCTATGGTAGAATACAGTCAACAGAAGCAAGGCAAAGCATGGTCTGCGGATTGATGTAGTAAATTCTATAGTTCATTGGAACAAAAACACTCATACAAATGAGCACAATAATTTAATTAACTGAATGCATGCCAATATGTTTATTAAAGTGAATTCATGCATTATCACACTAATAAAATAGAAATGCCCCCAGCTTCTTAGAGTAAAGCAATTTATCACAAAATTCATGAAAATGTAGAATTTCTAATTGTCTCAAACATTTTCTAGTGTTAAGAATAGAGCTTAGGCATGTTTAGGAACACATTTTGTCACAAAGTCACTACAGTGGATACAAATGCACAAATCAGAAATGTCATGAAATGCCAAACTTTATTGTTTTTGAATCAAAACAAAGCACAGCATTAAAACATTTCAATACTGTAATGACATCCACCCACTGTGTGAGTGTGAAAAAGATGCAATTAAGCACTTTTGGCTTAACATCATGCTCAGAAGTAATGTGGTTAAAACTACTTTGTTTGGCCATGAACATAATTCGACTTTTTCAATGAGTTAACATTACTATTAAAAAGTTGAATTTATCATGCCGAAGCCTAAGCAGACAGGTGAGAAGAAGATTCACAGAACGTCGAGTTTGTGACGTTGAAAAATACGCTCAGTCATTCATTTGATTATGTGGTCAAGAATGCAGCCTGTAATGCAGTGAAGCACCAGGTCCTCAGGCAGGACACAGGTGAGATCAGCCCAGATAGAATGAAGGGGGAGAGAGGAAGAAAAGCGTGGAGTCTTAAAGGGTTCTTGGAAAGGGAATGGGGAGACGGTTCAGGTTTAGAAACAGGGAAAGATGGGAAAAGGGGAAGGCTGACTTCGAGGCTTTGTGTTCATTTCTTCTTGGGTTTTGCCTCCAGTGGTAGGCCAATATCCCTTCCACGCAGTTTCAACCCTGTTGACAGAAGATGAACGTAGGGGTCACATGCCTGGTAAGGCGGACATAATAATCATTACCATTACATTTTGGCTAGATTTCAGAGAGTTCTTACCGATTGCTCTCTCAATCTTGCCCAGGACCTGGTTGTTGGGAATTGCTCTCCCACACTCGTAGTCTGCAATGACTTGAGGCTTCTCATTAATTTTCTGAGGACGACATTTATCACAAATAATTTAGAATTTTGTGTAACCACAAGCCAACATGGAAATGAAAGGTAGGTTTACAAAGGAAATGGCATTGCTAGTGTGATCTAACCAAAAAACAAATATATTTCTATCAAAAAGCAGCTTACTGTGACATAAGACCTTTTTATACTTGCTGCACATTGCTTATGTGCATTTCAATTCCAGGTTTCCATACATTTTTTGCCAATTAATAAAAAAAACAAAAAAAAAACACTTATATAATATATAGATTTTTGAGTTTTACTACTTCAAAATAGAAATCAAAGTGTGCAATCATAAATCCCTTACATAATCAGCACTACAAAATCTGGATGTGCAAGTCCATCTGTTCAAGTTAGAGTGCTTTGTTCAGGCTTTGGTCAAACATCATTATGCAGCCAGCCAGCCTGCCTGTTTGTCTGGACACCCCTTTGACAACAAGTAATTTGAAGGACAACATTCTAAATGTAGAGAGGTAAGGGCACTTTCCCAAAAAAATCATGCTGCTGACTAGCTACAGTATAATAGATGTACTACATACATGTCAACACACTGGAACGCCATATACTCACAGTGGCCAAGTCTTTCTGGGTCAGACCTTTCTCCATTCTGCCTTGCTGAATGACCTTGCCCACTTCCAGGGGAACCCTGTCATGGTGTAGCTCCTCTGTCTCCCGGTCCAGTTTGGCTGTGTTCTTTGTCACAAGATGCTGTTTGTTCTGCCCTGCAGACCCTGTGTGACAAGCAGTGGCTCAGAGTCATGTTGAGGCATGATCCAGGGTGGTTGATGTGCAAAAACAGCCCAAGCACTGAAAGATCTGTCGGCTTTGCTTTAGTTTAATTTTCATATATTGCAGATAGAATCCCTTCTTGGAATTTATGAGTTTGTGCAGAGAGTGTAAATTTACATTTCTTGGATGTCTCAACGTCCTCCCCACGCCTCTGAGCAGCTGTGATTGCCTAGAGAAAAGATGGGACAGGCACAGATCTTACATTGCAAACATTTCTGATTTATGGACTGTACATGACAATATGACCAGGAACGATTGAACCTTTGGCTTATTATCAAAAACCGGTTTGTTAATAAGTAACGAATCGGCTTACATAATTATGGCAAACAAACAGTCCTAAATGAGCACAACCGCGACAACTTTACAGCCAGGTTAAGATTTATTGTTTGTACATTACATTCGGAATATGCTTTATTCACCTGTTGGCTTATTATCAAAACAACATGTAGTTAATACGTAACGAATCTGCTTATGAAGTATGACGACTAAATTAAACACATGCTCATTCCTGCGCAAGCACAACTTCGCCAACTTTATAACTGCTTATGGTTATGTATGTAGCCAACATTTACTTCTCGGCACGAACATAACAAAAACATAAAACAACTCTAACAATGGATTAGTTTAGATACACAGTTACATATTGGATATGAAACGCACACAGCAAGGTCTTCAGTATTTGGCGTCACCTAAATAGGCATAAATTATTTTCAAACAGTGACACACATTAGCATGGGGGTTGGGCGTGACTTCTTAGGCCACACAAAGGCAAAAACCTGGTTATGGAGTTATATTAGCAAGCTATAGCCAAGTATCCTTTTTAGGTTAGCTAGCTAGCTAGCTAGTTGCTATTTTGGTCGACGTCAAATATTGAATCAACAGTAACGTCAGCTACCTCTGACTGGAATAATAATTTTTGAGTAAAGCTTAGTTTGCCGCATATCCTACAAGTACATTAAAAGTGACGTTTTGATGAAAGATGCATTTTGTGTGAATTTAGGGACAAAATATAGTTTGATAGCAGTTACAACACGAGTGACCTAACATTTACTAACTTAGCGACACGGACGGCTCATAGGTTTGTCTATGATCGATTGAACTGACGTTATTTCACCAGTTAAGTCAACGGTTTTCCCACAGACAAAAACGGCCGTGTCCACAGTTGTTGTTGTTGTTGTTGTTGTTAACGTTAGCTTAACTCCAGCACACGAGATATTTGCGGCTCAATTTAATCCCAACCACGTGCAAAGGTGCCACATTTTACTAATTCAGTAAACACTCGTCGTGTACTCGGGAATTCCCCAATATCATTAACCCCGATTCTGTTTAGCTTCAAAATTCACAGTTAATAGTTTCCTTCGGTCCATTCAGAAACACAGGCGACATGCTAACCTGCTTGGATTTGGCCTGGGCAGCAGTCGGCCCCTTCTTCCTCAAGACAGTCACGGTGTCCCAGTCACTTTCTGCCATGTTGCCAGGGGTTCACTCGTTACCCGTAATAATTAATATAGGTATAAAAATAAGTAAAACTTTGTGTGTTCAAAGTTATCTTTTGTAGAGAAGGTAGTGTCACTTCACCGACGCTCCTTCCAGAATTATCACCCACGCGTTCCGCCAAAGCTTTATTTACAACGGACTGGTGAACAGTGACTTCATGCAGGCTCATCAGCGCCCCCTGCCGGTGGAACACGATGCGCCCTACATACACATCAACAGGTTTCCAACAGGGTGGCTCTGCTAAATGCCTGATTGCACTTTTTAAACAAACATTACATCAGACACTGCACACTGCCCCGTGTCCAGTTGTTGCAAAAATATCAGTTTTATGTATCTGTTGGCTGTTTTGGACAACAAAGTGCACAAACTTACAAAGTGAAGTTAGTAAGATATGAAGATATTCATTCGTTAAGTATGATTCTGAGAAATGTTTGTAGTAGCAATTGGATCTGATGTGTGTAGAGTTTGTTTTTGTTCTAAATTCAAGGGAAATTTAAACACAGAGTAGAGTATTTTTCAATTTTTACACAGAGGTAGCATGAAGATAAAATAAGCATACTAGTAAGACATGATTTAATTAAGAACCTAGCATGTTCAACAATAAACAAAGGATATAGAAAAAGTATTATGTAAAACTTTTATATTAATGCAGAGCATTTAGCAAACTTTACAGAAAGGAAGCATGAAAATAAATTCAGCATACTGATAACAGGATTAGCCATGATTTTATTAAAAATCTGGCATGTTCAACAACACAACAATACAGGATATAGGAAAAGTATTACATGTAAAATTTTGCATTATAATGAGTTAAAATGTACCAATTAAAATGTGAATTAACTCTGGTTTTCAGTCATGAAATTGGTAGTCAGCTGTACAGCACTTTTCACTAATTGAAACTATAAATAGGCCACAGTCTACCAGTTACAAGACATTTCAGAGGCAGCATCACTGTTTCGCCGTGTGCGGATGGGGGACCAGCCAAACTCCGAGTGGGCATCCTCAGCATGGTGGAGACGCCCTGTGCGGTAGCCATATTTGGAACCCTGTTTTCCTGCCCAGGTGCGAGGCTTGGGATTCATCTGGAAAGAGATGAAGTAGAAATTAGTGAAGTTCAACATACAGTGTCTGATGTGTATCCAAGTCTCAGAAATAGTCCTGAGAAGAAAATGGGAATTCATTTTTTGAGATTTTTTAATAAGTTTAAAAAATTAGGAGGATTCAAACAAAGACATTATTTATCACATTTATTGTTGATTATTGCTGTTAATTTCTGATTCTCACATAGATAATAATCCAGCAATCAACAGCAAAATGGACATTATTTATGTGCTATGTTTGCTATTGCTACAAAAGGTCCACGAAAAGGTAATTTTCAATCTGGTTTCTATCTCTGTAGTTTAAGAAATTTAAACTTTAAACAAATTCCACAAGATAGATAGTATTAAGTAAAAAAAACTGGAGAGGCTTAAAGCCAACTTTTGCATACACATTAACCAGATCCCATGAAAACTCACCTGAACAAAAACAGTTGTGTTCACATGAAGAGTCTCCACTCGCTCTGACAAGTGATTCAACCATTCCAGATGGTCAGCGACAGAGTTTGTAAGATCACTATTGCTCTGCATTAGAAAGAAAAAAAACATCAATAAAGAAAAGAGCTTAAGGAAAATTGTTTTTGGAAGAAAGGTTTTAGTTATAGACAGCTGTTTATTGCATGCCAAACATACCCCAGACAAGTTGTCCTTTAGCTCGACAACAGCAAGGCGAACATGCTCCAGTCTGTCAATCTGCTCCTTCAGCCGGTCGTCAAGCTCTTGCATCAGCATCAGGCTTTCATCGGGCCTTACGCTGGCCTTGGTGGCCATCCTGGGTCACCTGTTATTCAGAGAAATCTGAATCATGCTGGCGTGTAACATAAAGCCTATAAGAACAGGAATTTAAAAGAGCCAGCGTCTCAGATATTCAAATAGGAGCTCAACATAGTGTTAAATGTTATCTTACAGAGAAATCAAGCATTTCATGCATAAATCCACCAGAGGGAGACACAGCTTGGATTGAACATTCATTATTTGTGGGAACAAATTTCTTACAAGGTAACAACTCTATTTTTCAGGCACAGATTATCCTGAATAACGCAGCTAACTGTTTAATAAAGGTTCATCTAAGTATTTTCAGTGTCAATTGTGTTCAAACTACAGTACTACAGCTAAATGTGACTTAACATGTTGTTAAATAGAAGAAATCATGCAGCATCTGCAGAGACTGCTGGGTATTTTACTTATATGATCAGAATCACCATTAAAAAATAATCAATTTTCAAAACAGACGACAATTAATTCCTTGTCAAGTTATGTCTGACAACCAGCCTATGCAAACAACATGGTCAAAGATGATGCTAACAGGTCGCTAGTGTCGCTTACATGCAAGTTAGTTCCAACCAGGGAAGGTGGCTTTCATGATTTAATGTCTAGGGTGACTTTTTATTTAATTAGCCTTTTCATTATGAAAGATAAACTTTGAGATGAAAAGTCTTAAGTAGCTACAAACTAGACTGCAGAGTCTTGAGTTAGACCAACACAAAGCCACAGATGTTTCGGCTTGTACTAAGTTAGCTACATCGTGCTCGGTTTTTGTGCAAATACAAACCCGAGATGAAAAAGTAGCATTTAAGTTCAGAACGACTCGAAAGGTTAAAAACGATATAGGATCGTCAAACATTATTCTTACGATCAGCTTTACGGTAAAACACTTCAATCCCTAAGGACTGAGCAGAAGAAAACTTAAAAACAAAAGTGTTGCTACCTTGTTTATGGGACGTTGAAACACCAATAAATCCTGTTGTTGTAAAGTAAAAGACTTCCTCCGTCAGCGGCTACAAAGGGGAAGGTTTCTTCGTCCAGACAGGCCTCTTTGTGCTGGAAACATCTCAGGAATGTGACACTAATGACGTCACGTAGCTTGCCTTTTTTTTTTTGCAGGTGCGCTGTTTTTTGTGGTATTAAGGTAATTGTTATTGATAAAATAGTGCAATAACAACTGAAAACTTTGGCATCGATTTAATCCATATCCTGTTAACCAATGCATTTTCTTTTACTTGTTGATTTT
This sequence comes from Hypoplectrus providencianus, assembly GCA_028566105.1. NCBI lineage: Eukaryota > Metazoa > Chordata > Actinopteri > Perciformes > Serranidae > Hypoplectrus > Hypoplectrus providencianus. Next base: position 7,854,583 of record JAOWBC010000711.1, read on the forward strand.
TGTTGTTAATTTGGGAGGGCAGTACTGCAAGTACAAAACAAAAAGGAAGATAATTTTCCATAATTTTTCCCCTTATTTCTTCGGACTGCCTAGATTTACTTTGGGTTTCCTTAAGGGGCCTTCCAGACCTAGAGCAACAGGGTCCAATTCCTACCTAGATAAGCCCAAAGGGATAGCATGTTGAAAAGGCATACAGTCCAGCCGGATTAAAAAAAAAAAAAAAAAAAAAAAAGTGCACTTAAAACTGCCCAAACATTAGTTGTCTAGAATTTATAGTATTCTTAAGCTTATTTCAATTTGGTTCAAACCCTGCTTTCCAAACGCATAGTTTAAAATAAGAAGTGTTAAAAGTAAAAGAAGGGGCATTTTCAGTTTGTAACCAAGCACACAAATACATTTCAGCATTTCTTATTACATAGTATACAGGACTGACTAGGTCAGCATCTTCAATGCTTGTTTCAGTTTATTTTATAGCATAATTATGCATGAAAAAACTGCCCATGCAAACCGGCTGTTTTTGGTTTTATAATAGAAATGTTGGACTGAACACCAGACACTAGGTTAAGCTACTGGAAAGACGCTTGACAGTATAAAACAAAACACATGGTCCGCGTTTTCAGAACTTTTGCTGGACTCATACCCTTAAATCAGTTCCCCATAATTTCTGCTTTGACAAGAATTTGATGCATGATTTTAATATGACAAAGTGAGAATACAGAATCAACAGTACATTTAAGAAATCACAACTGCTTTATTTCTTTTCTTTCAATAAGCTCTTTTTTAACAAGGGAGAGTAATGACCAAATATCTGAAAGGATAAAGATCAGGTAGGATAAATAGAATGCTGGATCAGCTGTAGAAAGCACTGGTCCTTTGACAAAATGAAATATGCATCTTAAAAAGTACAAAAAAAAAAGTCAGGGCAACATTTTGGTGCAGGTACATGATGAGAAGCATCAAGATCGTTTGCAGTAAGGGATGAGAGGCAAAAACACTCCAAGCCCAATAAACCTATCAACAAGTGAAAGCAGTCCATTCTTCAGAACACAGTGACCTTTTCAACGTTACCTTTATAGTGCCACAATATCTAAAATGAAATGTGGGTTTAAGCCTCCCCTCGCTGACAAGGCTCGACTGTACAGTTAATTATGCATATACATATATACCAGTGAAACACTGTCAAAGATAAATCGCAACATTTTGTAGTGTCATGGAGCGTTATGGTAAGCAGTAACATTTAACCAGTTATGACATTTGCATTGTGAGTTTCAAAATGAGTGTCCATTACAAAATAAAACAAAATATATGATGATTCCAACAGCTTCACATTTTCAAATAGAACAAACACTTTAAAAGTCCTTCGTAGTCCACTGGAACTGCAGTGCTCACAAAAAAAGCTTAAGCAAATATTGTATTTTAATTCAACAAGCAATGCGACACGCCCCTCATTTGTGATCATTAGCTTCTAACAGGAAAAAAAAAAGTTATTTGGACCCTGATTGTGATTATAGTTAGGCTGCATTTATTGCTAGTGCCACCTCAGAGACCAGATGCTGAATAATCAAATGGTGATGAATCTGCTTCTTCACAAGTCCCCCACAGTACGGTGGGACCAAAACGGAATTAGAGAGACAAGTCTTTCAAGAGTCTTTAAAAAAGAAAGCTAAACGCCCCAGACTGAGGGATGTAAAAATCATCACTTACATCACATGTTCATTAACAGACGATTTGAATCATTACAACCCAAACAAAGCGATAAGAAAGCAAACATTTCAATCAGCTATTTTTGAGGGGAGTCCTTTACAGCAAACGCGAATGCAGCCCCCTCCCCCCGCCCTACACAAAAAAACTTCACAATGAGCCCAAAAAATTGTTGCCGGCTTGGTCGATCAAAATCCACACAAGTCGATGGCAGCACTATGAAGGCTGAGTTCAGGTGCAGTCTTTGTGAAATGTTGCTCTGTTCTAAGAAGGAGTCCCGCAAGTTTAACACACGTTCAGCACATCACATGCACACGCTGTATCAATGCCAGTGAAGTTCCCATGGAAGCAACAAGATTTTGGTAAAATGTCCACCTTTTTGTTTCAATTTACATACAGAAGAGAGCGAGCGACATAATGTAAAAGCAAAGAGCAGAGTTTTAAGAAAAGAAATTTCTACCAATCTAAGCAGTTTAGCCACAGTTCATGGACTGGGTGAAGTACCCCAGAAAATGCATTTCTAGAATGATGCACTTGACTTTTGCCATGTTGACATGCAATGATGTCCACAGATTTGAGTTTTTTTTTTCTGGATTAATAAAAGTCATTGACCAATAGCAGGAATGGGTGATGACCTGAACATTGTATTTACCAGCAAATATGCCAATGAAAAAAATGACAAAAAAAGTGTCTCACTGCATTTGAAATTTGTTTTAAAAAAATTTAACAGACTTTGCTTCTCATAGTGAGTTGTATCAAGTGTCTGCCTGGTCTTAACAGCTACAGTCCATAAAGAGGGAGTAAATACAGTTTGGCAAAATGTTATGAAAAATGAACCATTTGTCTAAATTGGCCATTTTCCTTTTCCCCAACTTGGAGAGAAACACAAAGAAACAGAAATATCTTTTCTCTTTTTCAATCTCCCCTTAAAAGTGACTAATAATAAATTAAAGAGGACCTTGAAGAGATCTGCTTAAAAGACTGTGTCTATGTATATATTTATATATATTTATATATCTCTATACGTGGTGTGAAATAATAGTGTCCAGTTCTGAAAGTTCAAGAAGGGTAATTCATTATGATGTCTGCATGTATGCCCCTTGCCATGGTGCCTTGGGATGACGTGGGTCTTAGAAGGCTCAGACGATGGCCAAGGGGCTTGTGTTGGCAGGCTGGGTGGTGATGAGGATTTTAAGGTCCATTGTTATGCCTTGCCCTCCTCTACTTTGACAGCCTGGGGTTTGATGGCTCCAGTGCGTGCTGGTTTGGCTTGCCCCGTAGAGGGCAGGGGCTCCTGGAGTTTGCTGGTCATGGCCCCAGTTTGTGTCTTGCCCTCACCCACTGCCTTGCGTACTTCTCGCATGGTTTTATTCTGCACAAAGAAAAACACAGTTATTAAGATCTCCAGCAGCACCTGGAAAAACACATTTATAAACTTAAGAGCATGGTCACACAAGAGCAAATGCAGTCAAGGGTCAGAGCTATTTTTTCTTGACATATAGAGTTCACAAGTTGGACTCCATGTGATGAAAAGATAAAATAGACCAGAGCAGGAGGCGAATACAGCAATGTTAACTTTGTTCATGTGACTGTGCCCTAACACCTGTTTTTTTGGATAGGCCAAGGCTGAACAAAAAAGAAGTCTGACAATTTTCTAGATCCACCGTTTGTCATTTTGAAAGTTACTTTGTCAATAAATACTTTGTCTGGAAACCAGTGCTGACAATTACATAATGTTACCTCTGCCAAGACAGCATGTTTTTAGTTTGGTTTGTTACTGGGCTAAAATGTCCACAAATTGGTGAAAAGTTATGTAATAAGCCAAAAAAGTATCTCTTGAATTTTGGGGAAGATCCAAATCATGGGCCACTTTTGTTGCGATTTCCTGATAGAGCATTTATCTAAATTGTCAGCTTTAGACTATCCAAAAATGATTAAAAAAAAAAATGAATCAAATTAATATTTAAGAATACAAGTCATTACTGTTAGCATGTGAAAAAGAATGCTCCATTTAAATGTATGTTAACTTGCTTTGAAACATTTACATTACATTTACAGTATAGTCTAAGAACACATCAACATTATTAATATAATTAATACAATTACACTACCTCATATTATTGTTACAGTGCGACAAATTAATCATATATAGACTTTTCACATATGTTAACACTAACTACAATAAAATCAAAGGCACACACAAAAATACACAATACAATTAACACAAATAGAGAAAAAGAAAATGGATAAAATTAAATTACCTATATTTACAGTGGGTGGCTCACCTTCATGCCATCCTCCGGCCCTTTAACAGGGGGCTCGGGGGCCGAGGGAGGGGTAGAGTGGGAAAGGTCACGGCCAGGGTTGGGGTAAGGGGGGGGGCGGATGATGACAGGCTTGTTGACCTGCATGACTGGTCTCTGGATGGGGTTAGGGAAAGGGCCACTGGTGGGGGGCCGCATGTGCATCACCATGCTGCCCTGGGCAGGTGGGACCTATTGGTCCAGGGAGAGGAGGGATAGGGTGGGGTGGGGGGGGGGGGGTGAATTTGATAGAAGGGAAAAAGTATAAAACAAATAATTAGCATGCAAGTATTTGTATTTCCAGGTAATTATTAGACTCTCAAAATACTGTTCCCATCGGTTTGTTTCTTTAATTTCATCCCATAAATAGGTGGCAACATTTTGACAGCAGGCTTTTTTTTAATATATTTTTTTTAATTTAGGCAGATATACTCTCTTCATTAAGCTCTTTTTCACGCCCCAAAAAGCTTTGATTAACCTTTAAAGTAAGCAAATCTTAAAACATTTCCAAAAAGTAAATACCTGTTGGGCAAAATGTGTAGGCAGAGGGCCGACAGGTCCCCCAGGACCAGAGGGCTTCCCACTAGGGCTGGCAGACCCAGGCCTCATGAGGAGAGGGGAGAAAGAAAAAAAGATGGCTTTACAATCCATTTCCAAAAACTTGCATTTGTGATACACAATTTTTCACTTCTTTACAATTAACTAGTATTATTTTCCACTTACCTGTAGGACCCTCCGGATAAACCTGGGGAATGATTGGGCTTATCAGAGAACTGGAAGCCTTTCATTTCCATTTGTGAGCCCTACAAATGGAGCAAAGACAAAGTACGTTGTCAGTGCACTTAAACATTTGGGAATGCCTATTTATAGATAAGATATAAGCAACAATGTTGAAGTTTTGGGTTGAGCAACACAAGATTAATAAATCCAACCTCTCGGCTGCCAGTCATGACCGCAGCCTGGGAGCCAGGTGGCAGCATTCGGCGTGGGCCGCCGACCGACAGGTTCTGTCCCTGCTGCAGCTGGATGGACTGTGGGAGGATGAGATGTTGCTGAGCTGAGCCATAGCGCAGCTGAGAGCCAGGTAGTGGCATGGTCACCTAGAAAAAAACACAAGGATTTTACGGTCAGTGTTGTCATGTAAAGCAGCCTGCAGACAGTCTGATTATGTTAAAGGCTTATACTTGATGGGTGGACATGGAAGTCCATGTACACTAAATAAATCCCTTTCGAATCTCACAAGTACAAAGAGGAATGTAAATCTGTTGTGAAACAAGGAAAAACAGTATACTAACCTGGATGAGCTGAGAGTCCATAAGCTGGGAGGAACTCATTCCAGGCCCTTGATTCATCTGGCTGTCATAGACTAGCTGCTGGCTGCCGTTCATAGGCTGATAGTGTGAGCCTGACTGGGTCTTGACCATGTCTGAGGGCTGCATGCCCGGGAAAGCAGAGTAGGGCCCCTTCAGAGGGGCTCCACCTGACAGCACCATAGGGCTGGGCTGCGACAAGTTGGGGTGCATGTATACCTGGGACCTGAAAGGGAAAAGACAAAGCAGTGCAGCAGAATGAGTCAAACAAAGACATTTAAACCAAATGGGGGCGCCGTATACATGAAACAGATAATCACAGTACCTGAAAGGGGGAATAGAGTTGAACATCTCTTGGGACTGAGAGACTGGTAGACCTCCCCGAAGCCCCAACTGAGCCTGAGCCTGAAGGGACGTGTGTAAAGAGATCGGAATCTGCTGGGCTGCAGCCGCCTGGATGGATGAACAAATGTTACAAATGAATATCCTGCCCATACACAAATATGGCTTTCTCTGTGTGTTCGTGTGTTACCTGTTGGTAGGTCTGCTGTTGGGTCATGGTAGGAGGTACAAGGCGGGGCTGGCTTGGAAACACATGACCATCCAGATACAACGGGGGAATATGGTTACCTATAGAATGGACAATAGGCAGTTAGTTTAGTTCCCCTTGACAGATAAAGCCCTCATAAGCAGAGAAAAGTAAATGCAGTCTCACCCTGCATGGACATGGAAGGTGCTACTGATGCTACAGGCATAGGAGGCATTGAAACTCCTCCGAAGGAACTGTAGCTGACACCACTGGAGGAACCAACGCTGCAGGGGGGCTGAGCACCTGAAGCACTGCCGCCAGGAGAGCCCTGCTCAGGGAGGGACTGAGAGTTCTCCCAAGCCTTGCGTGCTGATTCCATCTGAAGAGAAAAGAAACATATGAGGTTGATATGCATGTTCTGATAAGTCAGTTTCGCCTTAATATTACTATTATATTGTTTTAAATCCAAAGGAGGACTTGCAGTAATAGAAACCGCTTTCTTTTGCACAGCATTTACCTTGAGAGTGAGGTCAGCACTGGGGAAGGAGATGGGGTTGAGGTTAATTCCTGGCTGCAGGTGGTTGGATCGCAGCATGGGGATACTCTGATTGAGAGCCGTCTGTTTCAAAATAAAATAAGTTCAGTATCTAAGTGCTGTTAGACCAATACTGTAGGTGATGATTATAAACCTAGGATGAATTTAGATTAACTAATTTTTTTACAATATATCACAAAGGTATAGAGATGTCTGCTCACATTGGTGGCAAGTGCATCCTGAAGCTTGTTGACAGGATTGGTCACGGGCACCGGGGTGGAGCCTGGTGGTAGGCTAAAATCAGAGTCTTTGGCACTGACTCCAAACTCAATAGGAGGCACAGGCAGCACAGTGTCCACATGGAGGTCCACGCCATTAACCGGTGTGATCGGGCCACTTTCCAGCCGATCAACACCTTCTGATCCCTTGCGGTGCTTTAGGGACCGTTCGTTTCCGATGGGCCCTGGCTTGTGCTGTTCTTTACTCTGTTCTGGGCCAGCATCAGAGTCCTGACCAAGGAGTAAAAGGGTATTAATTGGATTATGTTCCTCATGAATGTCTAAAACTGTTTGTCATTTGTTATTAAAGCTGGAAACTTAATAAGGGTTCATAAATACATGCAAAGTAGGTTCCAGTGAGCAACTGCACTGAAATACCTCAGAGTTGGGCTCACTCCCAGTGTAAGACACCTGTTTAGTCCATGAGTCTCCACCTGAGGACTGCACTGAAAGAGCTAAAAAATAAAATAAAATAAAAATGGAGAGAATTTTTCAGTTTTCATTTATAGGATAAGACTTCAACCATCTATAAAATTTATAAATGTTGATTAACATAGTTCAGACTGGTAAGACAAGATACACTTCTTTCTGAAGAAATAATTCAAGATTCAAAGATTCAAAAAGCTTTATTTATCCCGAGGGAAACTACTGTGCAATAAATAAACCGAACGAAGAAATGTCATCACATATCTTATCTCTGGGATTAATATTTGGGCAAAGCTGTACAAGGCCATGTTCTGCAATGTGTATTTTTAGTGCAAATATGCTTTACAAAATAGTTTGTTACTTAAAAATGTGCAACAAAAG
>JAOWBC010000711.1:7870576-7881335 GCA_028566105.1 Hypoplectrus providencianus
AAGTGAACAGGAGGCAAATATATGCCAACCTTAATAACACATATGCGTGATTGTTCCAAAATGGTGTACTAACTGCCAAACACGTGTGTGCAGGCAAAATATGCACAGCATATCATTCACCATTTGGGTGTCATTTGATTTTAAACACAGCATTACTTTCAATTATTAATAAATCTGAGATGACTTACCATCTTGCTCTACTGCCTTTCCATTTAGCTGGGCCCATTGCTTTGGTCCACCTGTGTTTGTGTTCTGTGGAAATGAAGAAAACAGAGGTCACTATCTAATATCTGCATTTGGTCTCTTTAACCTTTCAGACAGAGAATGGGTCATTTTCTCTTGAAAATGTTGTTAAAAGTTGCCAACATCTGTTTTAGCTACACTGAAACAGAGTAGACACTGCAACAGAAAAAGGTGCCATATTCTCTCTGTACCTTTGCCGAAAAAAATATACATTCACCTAGCACAGACATTTGCTCTGACACTTAAGTTAACACAGCTGAGAATCTGTACACACACTGGGACACACTATTTATGAGTACCAACTTCATTACTAAAGCTAGGCTTATAACACAATTTTCAGATTTTTTCCCCTACAATGCAGTGACTTTTACTGATCAAAAGGAGCACATATTTTCCCTTTTTTAATATTGAATTAAAAGTTTACAAATACACACCTCTTGGTTGGCTACCGGTGAGGGCTTCTGAAGATTGGAGACAGATTTCTGTAAAGCCAGCTGCGGCTGCAACTCCGGCAGCTGTGGTATTGATGCAATAGAACTTCACATAAGAAAAGGGAGAAGAAGAAGAAACAGTTATATGAAATTTACTAAATTAAAACGAAGACAACAAAAATACAAGACTCTGGAATAACTTTCACTGACAGTTAGGACCCCTGGGCAGCTGAAAAAACAACAGCTATCTCTGATCATTAGCTTTGCAACAACCACTGACTTTACAAAGCTCAAAGCTTTGCCACTGCATTATATTCAGTCTAGTTAGATCTACCTGAACTTGAACATAATGAGATAAGGATAATTTTCAATGCTTTAACCTTACTCCCCTTACCTCTTTTGATCGGGTTGTTCCTGCTTGTTCGCCCATCCTGTACCGTCTTTCGGCACAATAATCACGTTGGGATCGTTTCCTTTGTTTTCGGACTTCAAGCTCGGCAGGTGAGCAGGTGGGGGCATGCGCCGGGCTGCGGCCACTTTACCAAGACTCTGCAAGCCATGTCGCGGAACTACTGAAAGAGAAAAAACGTGCAGAGAGATCAACACAGGAAATTAAGAAAAAATAATTGTTGAAAAGAGATACAATATATTTCAACCATACCTGTGTTTTTCTGAGTTTCTATTGATTTTCCCTTGTACTTGTCAAATAGGCTGAGTGAGGAATACTTGCTTTTCCCATCCTTGGACTTGGTAATTTGCCCCAAACGATCGGACATTGCGATGTAATGTCATCGAGTATGGAAATTTTTCTTTGCGCCTCTTCCCAGTGCCTTCTGATTCTAAAAAGAGAAAGAGAAGAAAACCACCTTAAGTTCACACCAAACATTTTAAATTTAGTGGTTGAGGATACAGACTGGATTTAGTTTAGACTCTTCTTTACATTTAGTGACAGTTAAGCCTGAGTCTGCAGTGGATTAGAGAGCTTTCAGTGAATCTGTACTTTACACATAAACGCAAATGCAAAAAAGACAGGCAAAGCAAAAGGTGACAATACCATTTTCAACTTTTAAATCAGACACACTCTGTTTTCATGGGAACATAAGAATCTGTTTAATTAGCTTTGAGTTTTTTTCACACTGGGTTCATCTGCAATTTTGACAAAAGACATGAACCAATGTGAAATTAGTCACCCTCTTGTCAGCGCAAGTTCTTCAGCATGTCAGAGATATTGGCCACAAAGTAACCATAAACATTCAAGTGTAACCTCAGAAAGGTTTTCCAAAATATAGCCTAATTGTTGTCTACTCTGATCACCAAAAAAAAAAAAAAAAAAGCAAAAGCCTGTTATTGTAAATATCATGCAGGCCTGTGGAGTATGTTCTTGCTATTTGACATAACTGTCCCTGACTTATCAAACTTGTTTAAATTTATTCAAAATTAAGAATGACAAACCACATCATTGTTGACAGGAAGTAAGCATCATCAAGTTACTATCCCCAGTATCCCTTCTTTACTGCTTCATGTTCTCCTTTACTGTTAAGCTACTTTGTGGAACCAAAGCAATGTTTGTAGGAATGGCTTTAACTTGTGACATTTATGATTTAAACACATTGTATACTGTTCAAATACATGGCATTATAAGTTCCAACTATCCTTGTTACAAAACAGAAATATGCAAACATTTCAGACCCAATTCACCCAATACAACAATATTAAGAAAATACAAATGCAGATTTTAACTACACTGCCTCCAGAAATCCACAAAAAGCTGCAGATAAAAAACTATACAGAATCTAAACCATGACAGCAATTTATTCGTGTTAAAAATATCTATGGATCTTTTAAAACCAATTTTTAATTCATAAATTAAATGGATTTAAACAAAGGAAATCAACCGTGATTAAGTTTACACCCCAAATGTGTTTGATCAATGATATGTGTTGTGATAATTGACCAAACATGTTCTCACAGAACATTTGTATGATGGCTAGTTGCGCTCACATTTCAAAGAAACTGCTTAATACAAGCACCAAAACAATAAATGAGAAGAGATTTAGACACAAAGCTTCAAATCATGCCAGGAGAGTTTCGTGTTTTTGTTATTTTTACGTTACCTATGAGCCAAATGCCTATAGCTGACGTTTTTGAATATTCAATACAAAGACTCGTGCATGAAAAATATAGTTTTAAGACGAATACCAGACAACCCATAACGTAGGTTGTCGAAGGCCGCTATATGAAAGCTCCGCATAGGCGTTTTACCGTGACATACCAGGAAAATATCTGTTTGCCAAGGTCGATTTACCTCCAAATTAAAGCAGATCTTACGTTGCCCTGCTACGTTGATTTCATCCACACCCTAGACTTAGTACGAGGAACACTAAATTAAATAAAAGTTGTATTAGTTAACGATAGCTTAAAAATTGAGGCTAATGGTAAAAGAGCTAACAGTATGGATTCCTTGTTAGGATTTAAAATCTTATAACGATGAGAGAAAAAAAAGAATACATTAACTATGACGAAATATACTCTATATAAATATAATATAGTTTATAGGACTGCAGAGTAACGGTTGACCTCTCTAGCGTTAGTTGTAACTTACCACAGAGAAAGCTAATGCTAATTTCAGCACATGAAACTGACACCAGCCGGTTTGCTGCACGAAAACAAAAACAATATGTACCAATGAAGTTTTACGTTAAAATAAAATTTAAAAAACAGCCAAGTGGATTAAAAAGGTAACACATCATTGCCTTAAAATGTAACGTAACAACAGACACATCAAATCTGACTATGAGAGCAGTTACTAGCCATCACTGGGAAAATATGCTAGCTGTTGGCTCAAGAAAAAAATGGCTATGTAAACATGGCCAACAGTGCCAAGCTACTATAGAGATACATATTACCATTTTTACTATATGTAAGACTGTGTGGATACAGGTAAATGAACGCTTGTCTGATTTATTTTAGCTCGCCAGTAGAAATTACACAGTCAACTGTTCTTACTTAGCACAAGCTAGCTTCGACAGTCGCAGCTTCTTCAAAAACTAGCGTAACGGCAATCCCGTTTAACTTCGAGTCCAGTGTTAAAAAAGCAACCCTGACAGGCCTGGGGTTTTTGCGCATTTGCATTTGTGCTTGACATCTCCCAACACCTTGTTATTTTGGGGAAAACTCTCTAAAACACAAAGGCCAGTGCTAGCATTTCCAACCTTTGGTGATTTTTTTCAGGCTCTCACGACAGCGATGAGAATGTAGGACAAGGCGATTAAAAATGGCTGCTGCCCAGAACAAAGCAACAATAAAACTGGGCAGCGGAGAAGATGAGCAAAACTGGAGATTTTACACAGTCACCCGCGTCCATAACTCACCGATTCAACGACTTAGTGTATCTTCTGATCAGTGACAGTGATATATTTCCACAAAATGTTGTCTACTCGAAGGATGGATGGCGATTGAAAAGCCCAATCTTCATAGGTTGAACCGATCGCAGCGTTGTTGCTGGGGTCCTACCCGGCCTGTGGAGGCTGGATCGGCTCGGCTGGGAGCGTCATTACGTCACCAGACGTCGTTGACAGCAAACAAAACAAGCGCCCCTTTTGGTCGATTACGGCAGAAAAACACCCTAATTTCTTAGCTGTCTTTTTAAATTTTAAATGGATATTAGATTATAAGCGTCATCAACTAACATTGCACTACAACTAAATATATAATCATACTTTAATATTAAGGATTTAGTTAAAACACTAATATAAGCTCAAACAAGGAGCGCCCTACTAAAAGATAGCATGGTGTTAACATATTTTTATTTATAAATATAAACATAGACCGCATCTGAAGAACATAAATATATCATATCATAGAGAAGTACACTCAATGTTCATAAAGTTAATGGGGAGCAGTTTGTTTTTAAAAAGAAAGAAATATATGATGGCATGTTGCCTCTTAAAGTTTTAGAAATCAAATGTCTTTAATGTCTTACTGTAACAGTATCTATATATTAGTTAGGAACACGTTCTAAATGTGTACATAGAAATCTCTCAAAGGCAACATTTCTTAGTACAGGTGTGTGGACTACAATCAAAAGACAAACATGCTTGGTTCTACCTCTGCACATCAGCATCCCAATGAGTTACCCTATTCTGATGATGATTGATTCTACCCACAAGCATGTCTTCTTTTAAATAATTTCCTTTTTTTTTCATTTTCACAGGTCATCTTAAATGCATTTGTACCATGAAGCTCTAGCTACTTACGGCAATAAAAGACAAGAATCATTAAGACAATCAAAGCAATATTTTAGCAATATATAGCAATATTTTACAGAACATTATTAGTAACCAGTATTTGTAAAAGTCAAGGCAAGTAACAGCCTCTAGAGGGCGCACTTGTCTTACTTATCTTTAACTATTATATTAAATGGCTGCAAAATTGTCCCACTAACTGGCCAGCTACTCTCAGTTGTAATAATATATACATATAATTTCAAATTTAAGCATGTTAAAAAAGCTAACATTAAGCATATTAGATGTGTTTTGTTCCCGGGAAAATACATAATTTAGCCCATACCAATGTCTTGTGAGTTTATTGCATTTATGCAACAATTGAGCAGACTAATGATAAATGTTTTTATTGTTCTGCAGTACTTTAAATTGGGATCTTTAATACAGTTTTTACTTCCAGTCCTAATGAAAGAACATGTGTGATTATTCATGGGAAGATAAGGACAGTCACTGTAATACCTGCCTGGCATTATAACGTGCCCAGAGCTACATACCTACGTGACGCTACAAGGTCAGCTGCACCTGGAAAGCCTTGGTATCTAATGTTTCCTCAGATCACGACACAAACAGAGCACAAAGACACAACAGTAGGGAGAGTGCGGTGTCTGTTGACTCAGTGCATGTAAACCCTGCAGAATCAGGCCTGTAAGCACTATCAGCGCTTACTCACAGGGATATTTTGGGTACATTTTATGGAGGGGTTGTAGAGGCCTTGATGCTGGGAAAAATCAAACAAACATGTATTGGGACAAACTCATTTGGTAATGTTGCTCATGTTTTTCAGGAAAATCATCCTATATGAATGATGCATGATCATGAAAAGAGTCTTTTATTTGGAAAAGAGTCATCATAACACAGTGTCATGTTAGGTGACTGCAGCTCAAAAACAAATCAAAATATCTATCTTTGTAAATCAAAGTCTATCTCAGTATGTTTATACATATTGATATTAATCTCCATTATTTCTCAGAGCTTTATTACTCACATTAAGTTGTATAACATTGCATCTCGCTGTGTACCAACACACTTTATCTGAACATAACAATATCACTTCCACAAGTATCCCATTCACACACAAGCCCATTTAAAGATAATCCATTGGAGTTTGGGGCAGAACCTTTGCAGTTTTTTGCTGGATTACAGATGTGTTATTGCATTTGAATATTTTTTTTGCAGACAGTGTGCCCTAGTGAAACAGAATAAACTGGGAATGACTGAAAAGCTGAGACTCTTGTGGATTATTTAAAACCAAATGCAGTAATGTGTGACAATGTTAGTCCCCAATTATCAAAAACATAAACACATGGAAGTCTGCACGTGCAAACTAGAAACACAAGGCATTAAAAGGACAAATCTTATTTTATTTTGAGTTTTTCTGGGTAATTTTCCAGAACTGAATTGCTCCCTATCAAATATATTAAAATGTTTGTTTAATATTTGTTTCCTGCTGGTGTCTAAAAATGTGAACACAACTTCATGATACACAAAAATCACCTTTAAAACTCTTTCCCCTCTGACTCTCTTAACCAAAGATTATTTTTAAAGCAGTTTCAGTTCCTACTATTTGAACTGTTTCAGAGCAAACATGGTGTCATTGGCGTGGTTTCCTGTCAGATCTTTCTTTGTTAATGTGACATGTGACAGGAAACAAGTGTTAAAGGCTGTGAAGACACGGACCTTATGACACCAAGAAATATTGGCACTATATATATAATATACTGTAACTACTCAGTTTAGTTTTCTATAGAATTCTGCTGATTCGTAATCATTCATCAGATTACGTTTGATGGTGTTTTTCTCATCCAGATGTTTTCTGTATTGCTTTTTAAAAAATAATGAACACCACAAATTTACTGACAGCCCACCTTGTTTTATTAGTCAGAAAAAATAAGTAAAAACATACATACAGGTCTCTGTACAGAACAAAGCATACTAATGTACATGAAACTGTATTTACACACCAAAACCAAAAAAATAAAAATAAATTGCCACAAAAACCCACAACAGGTTTTATTTAAAGGTCCATAAAAAGCAAAGTATAACTTCAAAACTGGTATTTCAACACACGCGCACGCACACACACACACACACACACGCAACCACATGCACACATTTAAGTTGTCTGAGGGTGACTGAAATCACTGTCAAACCATAAGCATCTGTTAGGCCATGAAAAGAAAAATGTTTGCGATAAAAAAAGTTTAAACTCATTAAAATAAATGGCACACCGAAAATAAATTACATTTGACCTTGTATGAAAATGACTAAATTGTGACATATTTTTTTCCACAAGCAGCTAAAACTCAGTGGCGTCAAAATAAGTTCAGAGTCATTTCAACCAGGAACAATATGGGATGTCCAAACAACAATCACTTAATAAGTTCTAGTGTTACATTCAAAGTACAGCCTTACACCAAACTATTCTGTGCCCAATGCAGTTTACCACTAGTCCAAAACAGAAGCACAGATTAACAACCAGTGAGAAAAAGAGGAAGAGGTAGCAGGGAAGAAGGAAGTAAAAGGAAGTAAGATGATAAAGAGGAAGAGGCACACAGACTCAAGAAAAAGGTTGTTGAGTAGTAAGAGGTTAAGTAATGGATGAATGGTACCAGCTTTCACACTGCATGACAGTTAATAATCTAAAAAAAAGAAGAAAAAACCTTCAGATTTTGCCAAATTACTGTCAGTTTGCAGTTGTCTTAATGTTCCCTTTGTTAGTAGTGTTTAATTGAAGGTAAGGAGCAGCAGAGGTGTGTTTTAGTGGGACTTCTGAAGCATTATAAAGGTCCTTACTTTCTTTTTGATCTGCCTGTTTTGCATGTTACTTGCAACCAAACATCTGATTTCAGATATGAATGCTTCTCAGTTCACATTAGAACAGAAAAATAACTTCATCAGACCTTGGTGTTTGGAAATACGGGTATCAAATAAGCCTTGTGTGCTCCCATTGCCATATATCAAAAGCTCAGAAAAATGGGCTCCAGCTAAGCGTGCTTATGGAAATAAGAGTCTGACAGGTGCTTGATGAGAGCCACACCGTCTCCATCAGGCTGAAGTGGAGCATGCCCAGCGCGAAGCCACACAACATGTCAGTCAGGTGGTGTTTCCCCAGCAGCACGCGGGACACGCCCACCAGCATGGCCCACAGGACCAGCAGGATGCGAAGCGGCACGGCCAGGACCAGGTGAGACAGCAGGAACTTGGAGACCATGGCGGCCCGGCTGGCGTGGGCAGCGGGGAAGGAGTAGATGTCCATGGCCACGCAGTCCATGAAGCCCGGCGTCATTTCCCAGGGTCCTCTGCGCTTCACCAGTCTCTGGACTCCAGCCACAGTCATGACGTCAAGGATGAGGGCTGTGACGAAAAAAAAAAAACAGGGAGTTGGGTTAAAAAAGGGAAACAAAATCGTGCTGACATGCTAGATTCCAGAGGAAGGACTCAGTCATGGTTTTGCAAATCAAGAGAGACATGTCATAGGTCCTAAACTATGGATTTCAATTCCTAAACAAGTCATAATGTCCATTATACTTTCTAAATATCAGCAAGTTTGTAAGTTAGTAAGTTAGCATTATATAGGTCAGGGAACTTAAAATCAGGGGTTATCAGACAATGTTACATCCTAAATGCCCTCTCAAAGTTAGGATGGCAGCGTTCTTGTATGTTAGGTACACTTTATTCTCCCTTTTGAAATTGGCTGCAATTGAAACATTTTGTAAGTGAGGGAATATAGTTTAGTATTATCTTTAAATTGAAACTCTGCATTAAATATGTAACCACTGCAGGTAAAAAGAAGTTCTTTGAGTTTATTCCTGATGAACAAGATTGTTGCAAGGTTGGCATTGCTAATAATTTGAGGGAGGTATAAATATTGGCTTAGTCTCAAAACTTTGTTAACCTTAATGTTAATATGGCACACTGACAAACAAAAACGGTATCAAAAAAAAGTCTGCTTTAAATAGAGCAGAAAAACAACTAAGAGCACATATGTAAACAGATATCTGGCTGACCAAGAATACTTGCAAAACTGAGTCCACATACCAGAGCTTTACAGAAGCCGGTTATAGCTCCATAGCTCTCCCCAAAATACCCCTACCATCGCCATCTTTAACTCCTGTTCAAGTCTGCCATCACAGAGTCAACCAGCCACATACTGAATAACTGTCAGTTGTCTGACATATTGGTTACGCCACTCTGCTTCTCATTCCAGTCGCCCACTCGCTGTCCGAACAGGGCCATTATTTTAAACCTCTATTCCGTCTTGTGAGGTGGAAGAGAAATCTAAATGACAAAGGAGAAGATGGAGGGACAATAGAGAGGTAGGCATGCTAGTGAAAAAGAGTAAAAAAACGTAAGAAAATGAGCAGAGCAGATAATGAAAACAGTGAGATGTAAGTGAGGACTTTGCTGCAAAGTCCTGTGGTGTCCTCTGGCAGTCCACATCTGAAAAGTACTGAGGGGAGGCAGAAGGTGAGCCAAGCAATGAGGCATCATATTATCAGCTGTGAGGACAACTCTGTTTGAGGTGCCCTTCACCGACTAAAGCAACAGTGATGATTCAGATGAACTTATCGTGGGGATGGTGTGCGAAATTCTGGTTTTACTTTTCAATGTTTCATGACTGTGGGACTTCTCTGTCCCTGCCAGTATTTCTGCTCCACAGTGTGTGCTGTCACTATAAAGAGACATCACACACAGCAGTGTAATAACATGTTTGAAGTCAGCCCCCAGTCAGTCTGCACGCTGTTATTGATCACACAAAAACTGTTCTGAGCAGCCAAAGCTCTCTCCATCAGTGACTCACATCCTCATTTACTGTTTGAGGGTGAAACTGCTATAGTGAGAATGGAAAGTGCATCTCAACGAAGAGCAACAGGTGTGGGCAGATAATTGTTCAGGCTGCCACAGATCAACTTGCCATGTATTGTGGGGAAATCCCACAATGCACATTGTACCTCGCACAAGCAGGCGATGATGAAGGAGGACCAGAACAATGTGTTATGCTTTGCTTCCCCCCTGAGTTTCTTCTTTCCAATTTAAGCTAGGCAGACTCTGTCCCTGTCAAGTGACTCATTTGAGTTCATCTCTAAAGACAATCTTTGATCCTCTTTCAATTTACTTTTCCAAAAGTATCCTTTTCTATGTAGATGATCAAAAATGTTTTAAAATCCCCTGATAGGACAAGAGATCTTTCATATTGGAATCACAAGGAGGCATTTCCCTGCACACCTGTCTAGTTTCTATGACAAAGGATACGCATTTACCATAAGAAATACATAAAACTTGCAGAACTGATCTTGATGTTGAGTGAAACAGGCTGCAAACACAGCGCTGACATATTATCACTGTTTATGTTTATATCGCTGAAAGCAAACTTTCCACATCCTGCAGTCAAGAACTAACCTATGAGTTAAGGATTTACTCTGCATTAGATGCTCAACTTTTTAAGCTTATTTACATGGAGTTCTGGTGATTGCAGCTTTGCTAGTACAACCTTTAAAGCCCCAAAACTGAATGGTGCAGACTTGATCATAATTCTATGTGGTTGCATTTGTACAAGCAACTTCTTTCATCTGCAGGTAGTCATGTGACCAACTGTTTTACTCAAAAATATTTATTATCTCTGTTTTATTACTGTGATATTGCTGAATTATCTTGATAAAAGATAGTTTAGAGGTCTACACAGCCAGGCTTGATGCATCCGTTCCATGAAGCATAATGAAAGTGTATTAAAGACAACAGCTGCGTGAGCCTGGCCTCATCATGTCTGTTTGTTATTGTCACCATCAATGCAAGCGTTCCTAC
>JAOWBC010000711.1:7889131-7903252 GCA_028566105.1 Hypoplectrus providencianus
TGTGTGTGTGTGTGTGTGTGTGTGTGTGTGTGTGTGTGTGTGTGTTTATCAACAGGCAGGCGTGTGACTGCATGAGGGGTCCAAAATTTTAAGGTGCTAAAAATAGGAATGGTGGCAGAAGTGAAGCTGAAATAGAAAATTTCCAATTCAAAACATACACGTTTGCCATAATTTGCATTGGCTATAATGTTTGTTAAACTGCAGGTGAACCCGAGTCATAAAGATGAATGCTGCACACAGAACAGCAGTGTGTTTCCCTGCACAAACACATTCAGGTGGTGAGGCATTCATTCATTGCATTGGCACCCCATTTCTTCATTCCTGCTCCTACAAAGTGGATCCAATTTTCGCCATCTGTTATTATGTCTCATTAACAGAATTCTGATTCTCTAAACTGTTCGTCTGCAACATTCAAATGAATGTGGCAGCTGAGTTGCAGCAACAGGAAATGAGCTGTTTCTCTGTTGCTCAGTAGATGCACGATTTCTCAATGAAGCTGTGAATTTCTGATTCACTCCTTGCGTTGTCATCTGACCTAAAAGGTTAAAATCGCCTACATATTACCAATCTAGTCTGCTCAGTTTCAGCCTGTGAAATCAACTTCACTTAAGACTTAGATGAGAAACAGTCTTTACAATATGTTATAAGACAGGCATATCTTTAATGCAGCTATTCATGAAGGCACTCTCTATCACGTGGCACTGAATTTGGCTTCACATGATACTGGCTTGGTTGAAAGTCTCCTAAAGAGCTTTCAGTTTTAATGCATAGACCACAGATGCTATAATCACTGGAGTTGTTGTCATGAAGGTGAACAGGAAGTTGAAACCACGCGGTGATTCTAAACCTGCTTTACTGCCCTATCAGATGAAGTCTGCTTCATCAACGCCTGCCATGTACCAAATGTGTCGCGATGACTTTTTAGTTTGACTGGTCAGGTTTGCATGTGTTCTATCAGCGTCAGAAGATGAAAGTTTCAGCTAAGTGAGAAAACTGACTGAACTGTTTTTATTCCTTTAGAGGCTCAGAGAGTAGGTTTATCCTGAAATAGAAAAATAATCCCTCTCAGTTATCACTTGTGACCCATTATAGGTGTGTGTTAGTGTCTATCTGTGTGTCTCAGACTGTTCTGAATTTATCTTATTTTAGGACATTTCTATGCATCAGCCTTTGGCAATCCGTTCTGACTCCCAGCTCGTCACATACAGACGCTACGTCAGTAGCCCAAGGTGTTGCTTTTAAATGCATCTCTTCGTGTCATTTTTGGACATGCAGGGCTGCCTCGAGAATTGAAGTGTCTTAGTATTAAGACAGCGAGGCAACAAAGGGACTTACTCTAGACGGATGGATGGGTCGAACAAACAAGGACTTCCACTCTGGAAACCTCCACATGTAAAAAAAAGAAAAAGAAAAAAACATTGTTACACAAATGCACTACCCAAGTAGTTTTGTTGCCTTAATATAATCAATAAATTATATGTGAAATCAGTCTGTTAATCAGTCAATCCAACTATTCTGCCCTTCCGAGAAAAAGTGTTGCCAAGGGCCCCTGACTAAGCACCTGTACATGATGAATTGAGAGTGACAATGTTTCACCTTTGGCCACCGGTTTAGCCACCAGCCAAACGCTTGAGTAATGTACAAAAATAGTGGACGCAGAACTGAAAAAAACAGCTATTGCATGAAAAAACACAGAGTGGGCAGAGCTCGTTCTGGCACCAGAGTGAATCCAGGGTCAGTTTTCACCTGCTGGTGAGCCTGCAGTCAGGTTGCAAGTGCTTCTGGTGTCACTGAGCCGAGGTCAGCTTTGAATCTTGAGCTGCAAGAGACAAACCATTGTGCCTGCACTGTTAGCTTTCTATTTCAGACATTCATTTATTTCTGTTAGCTTACAGTTTATGGTTTCCAAGTTCCCTCAGAGCTACAGTACCCCCAGTTGGAAATCACTTATGCAATATTTGCAATAACTGTCATATTCTGGAGTAACAATGCAAGGCAGTTGAATAGTTTCTTTAAAATGGATTTTAATCCCTGCGGTTTTGTCACAAACATTCACACTACTTATTGCAGACCGTTTGGCTGTGACAAAGTAGGCGGTGAAGACACAAACAGGAAGTGAGCCATATCTCTGCAATGCTTTCTCCACTCATGATCAAAGTTCCTCAGCGTACCTGTGTGCAGTCTTCACTGCTTGACGTGCTTTTGCTCGCCCTCGCAGTGCCGCTGCTGCTTGCTGCTACATTATGTTGTTTCTTTTGATATAGACTAACCACAGTTAAGCGTAATGCTTTCAAAAGACAGCACTCAATGAAGAGAAATGCCATGAACTTTACATGTTATGTTAAAGTTTATGTGCTTACGAGGCCGAGGTGTTTGCTGCAGATTTATATGAAGCCATGTGCTCATAAATAATAAATAAGAGATGTTTCTCACTGACAATCAGATACAAATATTCAATGTAAAAATACTGTCAGAGTTCCAGAGAACACAGAGAAAATGCTCCAAATTGTTTCGGAGGCATCAGTTGGGAGGATTAAGTGATTTTTCAGAACAGAAATGTACACAAACACACACAATAACACATGCACGCACACACAAGGGCCAGCTATTATCATGCCTGACATGCTAATCTTACCCCCTGGGTGAATACATAAATCAGAATGCGAGGCCAGGCCAAGCAGGCAGTAAGTCATGTGGCTGGTGATCACACTGTTATCTCCTCTGTCCTGCTGATCCTCGTCTTCAGGGAATGAAAGGTAATCTTTCCCCGCTGCGGGCAGAAAATCTATAGGTGGACAGACCTGAGGTGCCGGGTCACTTAAGCCATTCAGAGCCGCCCGCTGTGTGTGTCACAATATTTTATTCTCGTATTGTAGTTTTGCTCCACAGTTATAAAATTGAAAAGATCCTGACTGTGAGGCTTTGAGTGGACGACTGGTTTCTGTCATGTGTTGTTGGCTATAGGACAGTGATATTAAGGCGGGAACTTGTCACGCTATTGAGATGCTAATTTTCCGCTATTTATCCAGAAAGGATTAGACAGAAGAGCTTGGTAGGAGAGGAACGCTTTGCTTTATTTACAGTTGAACCTAAAGGAAAATTCTGGTGATAATAGTTCGAGTTTATGTTTTTAGATTGAAGCCCAATTTTCTGGTTAAATCCTCATCTGTGACTTTCTACTTCCAGGTCAAGTTGGGAGCTCCCCGACCTGCGGGATGCCAAAATCCAGGCCATCAGCGACTCGGACGGGGTGAACTACCCATGGTACGGCAACACCACGGAGACCTGCACCGTGGTCGGACCCACCAAGAAGGACAGCAAGTTCACTGTTAGTATGAATGACAATTTCTACCCCAGCGTGACCTGGGGCGTGCCCGTCAGCGACAGCAACGTGCCTCAGCTTAGCAGCATCCGCCGCGACCAGAGCTTTACGACCTGGCTGGTGGCCATTAACCAGGCCACCTCAGAGACACTCGTCCTGCAGACAATCCGCTGGAGGATGCGGCTTCACATCCAAGTGGACCCGGAGAAGCCTCTGGGCCACAGGGCCGTTCTGAACGAGCCCGTGGCCCAGGAACAGCCCCAGATCATGGGCAAGAACGAGCCCATCCCCTCTAATGCCATGGTCAAGCCCAACGCCAATGACGCCCAGGTGCTGATGTGGCGGCCAAAGAATGGTGACCCCGTGGTGGTCATCCCACCCAAATACTGACCTGTTTCACTGACCAGACTGGCCTTGGATACCTTAACAGTATCATCTCTTATTTTTTCTTTTGTTCCTGCTCGTCACCAGCTCTCACTGCTTTAACCCTTTCCTGTTTTGTTTTTGTTCGTTTTTTTGCCTCTATTTTCTTCTCTGCCATGTTTTCAAAAAGACTGACTGAGAGAAAAACAGGCAAACAAAACCAGCTCTGAGAAAAAGACCAGCTGTTGCTCTGAGGCGGGGGCTTGAACACACATTTTGAAACTGGAGCGAACAAACCGCAACCATTCTACCTTCAAACTGGGACGGGTCGCACTGTGCTAAACGAAATCATTGCAAAAATGAAAAACGAGAGAATTTCTTTGTTTTTTTATTTCAATTTTATATTTTTTTTTTTTGGCTGTTTGAGCCAAGCGATATTGGGTTTGTGAGTGTGGTTGGATTTAAGTATTTACATAACCATGTCTGCGCACATGCTACACACATGGATATGCACAACCATTGTGTATGAATACCAGTTGTGTTTTTATTTATGGGCTGGGAGAGAGTGCATTTACTTTTGTTTGTTGTTGCATTGGGTGACATATTAGATTTTAGTACTTTTTAAAAAAAACAACAACATGCAAGACATTCAATCCATGCTGCCTTAAGTTTACATCGCTTTCCACTGCAAACTTTTTAGCCTTAAACAAAGTGCAATGCAGTATTTTGCTCATTTGTCCCGTCTCTTCCAGACTGTTGGTGCAGGCATGTGTGGGTTTGGGATAGGAACGATACCACAGAAGAAGACGCGGGGTCTGAAGGCTTATATGTTCGGACGCATTTACCTGACAAATGTATTGTCTCACGAGTACAACCAGCATTTTGCATAGACAGTTATACAACCGAGCTAACGAGTTGTGTTTCAAGTGCATTATGCAACAGAAGAGATGTTCTGTACGGACACAGAGAACACCAGTGAAGCCAACACTGTCAATAGCACTCAATACTATAACGTGCAATAACAACTTGAGCAAAAAGTACTCCGAAGCACTGTTCAGCTAACCTCATTTCATTCACTTTATTCTGTTGTACCGTTCAGCAGCATCGGCGCACGTTTTCCTTTCTCCGTATCCCTCCATCTCAGGGCCCCTTTCTCATTTCCTTCCCCTCCTCTCATCCATCCTGACTGATTCCCACCACAGTCACTCACCAAGTGTTTGCATTGCTCTCGTTGAGCGATCAATACTTTGATTAATAAGCAGCCACAGATGGGAAATAACTGGAGACTTAATAACGGAGAATATAAACAGCTGCTGTGCCGTCAATATTGACAATCTTTATACACATTTATTTAGAATTTTTGCCTTTTTTAAAACCAATAACGCCCCTTTGTTTCTGTTATGTTCTGTCCCTCATCCTCAGTCATCTGTAATCTTCATACAGACCAGCGTCCCTACTCCTCCTCCTCCTCACTCTGCCTTCCCCTCTTCTTCTTTCACTCGTTTTCTATCTGTTGTCGAGGCTGAAAAGCAGAGCAGGAGGCATGCAAGTTTGATCCTGACTGCTCGGTTGGCATATAGATGACCCACTTCTCTGCCCCGCCAGTCGTAGCTCTCGCTGCAGAAATGTTGGGCTTGTCTCCCTTTTTTTTTATTTCACCGCCAGCAAATGTAAGACACAAACGCACGCATGCACAAACAGCTCTGGTCAGCTAAATACCACCATTAAACGAGATGATCTCAGTTTAGCTGTTAATCTTCAGCAGCAGGGTGAGAACTCTTAAAAGCAGGATTTGGCATCATGGGAAAAGGCAAAAAAAAAAACATGGGTAGGAAATAATTTATGCACACAGACCTTTTTTTATAATTTGCTCATGAGCTCTGCAAGTTTGCACTGTTAATAGCCAGTTTTTACTTTCAGATGTTACAAACATCTTGCAAGCTCACTGTGCTCAGCATGTTCCTGTGTTTTGCCTCCAACCAAAGAAAGAATTTGCATGCAAGTCTGACTGGCTCATGTATTTCACAAAGATCAGTAAGCCGCTGCTGTTTCACTGTGTCAGCCTCTCTTTTCTATCGCCCGGATAGCATCAGGACACCATGTCCATTTCAATATTGAACAACTGGATCATTTTGTGATTTAACTCTTTTGATTTGGCTGATTTTTGCACCAGTTCTGTCAAGGAATAAATGGAAATGTTGGGGCCTATTATAAGTGATAACAATCCTCTCATCTAAGATAGCAAATAAACCATAAGTGAAATGGTTTTCAATGTTAATCCAATGGTAAAATGATAACCTTACATTCTCTGAATAATTAACCCTGACCATGGAGTTTAATGTTGTAGCATTCAGCTGAACCAGAGCTCAAACATCCATTCATGATGCCACCAGCCAAACCGCTTCCTCCACTACATTTTAAGCCCCACACATGGCCGCATATAGACGCTCCCGCTCAGCTTGGTTTATGTTCATGAAACCATGATAGTATCTGCTCCAGGCTGGGTCGCAGGGCGCTGTGGAGGAGGGAGAAGAGAAGTGAAAGGCTATTGGGGGACTGCTGTCATAATTAGCTTCGCTGTGACACACTTGTGTGCCCTACATGGGCTCCACTGTGCCGAGTCGCGCCATGCAGTGCAAGGGGCCAGCTCGAGTCATGGGTGAGGGGTAAGTGAGGTCAGATAGCAAAGGTCAGGGTCAAAGCGTCCTGCCCGAGACGTAAATCAACCTGCAGACAGTCGGGAGGCTCTGAGGGAATGAGCATGAACAAATTTAATTTCATTTAGACATTAAAGACAGCTTAAAATAACAGTGACATTTACCGAGCACAACTTGGATGTCAACCACAAGTTATTTCGATTTGTGCTTAGAAGGCAGCAACAGGTGACCTTTCACCTGACGTAGCATTTAGATCTGCCTCGTAATTTCTCTCAGTGACCTGTGGACACTGTGGACGGGACTCAAACTGGACATGTAATGTAATTAAACCTTGACACGCAGAGTCCCACACTCCCAACATGTATGTGTGTGTGTGTGTGTGTGTGTGTGTGTACTATGCGAGCTTGTGTGTTAAATCCCATTTGAGGGATTTAGGCAGGATGAGGAGTTTCTGCTGCTGTTGAGTCATGATTCGCTCTCTCTCTGTCTCTCGTAGAGACACAGTGCAGGGGAGGTTACGTCCTTGTCATAAAACAGGGACAGAGCTTGCCCTCTCACTCAGACATACACACACAGACACACAAACACCCTGAGGGGAAAGGAGCAGGCCTGGCATGGTATCTGATTGTCACAGCGGTGTCACATTGGCAGTGAGAACTCATTTATCAGCCCTGCACGTGGACCGTCCCAACACATGCACATGCTACAAGCCATATGCACAAACACACCTGTTTGCTAACAAACAGAACGTGCGATGTGTAGCTTTTGTGTTGTCAAAGTAGAGTTTTAATGTGAAACAGAAACGGAAGTATTGAGGTCACTGAGTGGGTGCCTGTCAACTTTTTAAACAGCATTTCATGTTATTTTGCGGGATAATGGCGCTAATTGTGTTTTCTGTGAGTGTCTGAAGATGTGTTAATGATGTGTGTTTTATATCCGCACAACAGAAGAACTTCATAAATGCTTTATGTGCTTCCTTAACTAAGCCACAGAAAAACAAAACGTTGTTTGTTTGTTGTATGGAGGGCAAAAAGTGCCAAAATTGGACAAAGCCAAAACTATGCAGTAGGACATCGTAGTAACTAGTGAACTCTAAAAGCTGGATATATACTTGCTTTCTAACTTCACGTGTATTTACACAGCCGACTGTGACGTGAACAAAACAACACAACAACACACACACAACACAATTGTACATAAACAAAACATGCTTGTCTGTTTACAAAATGTGTTATGAGAGGGTTCCACTAGGGGGCGCACCAGAGGACTCGTAGATCTACGAGAAGATGCAAACAAAAATCATTGAAACACTCGAGGTTATTATACTGTTAATTCTGAGATTGTGGCAGAAAAAGCCCCCTGTGACAACAGCGAATACTGCATCGCTGTTCTTGTGCATTTTGCATCTCGCTGATGTGACGTAGAACACACGAGGCACCGACCGTGCATGCACATTTGTAAGCGTAATTTAAAAAAGCAAGTATATCTCTGGCTAAAAAGACAACCTCTTGGCACTTAATAAAAGGCCTGTTTTCAATTGTTTTTGACCATTAAATGCATTTAGCGTAATTGTATTTCCAGAGAAACACCACAAATGTAAAATGAAGCCATGTGGAAGATTCTTTGTTGTCGTGTTTCCTCCTTGTTGGGCTGTGCCAAGTGGATAAAAAGCCTCCTCTCCTAAACCCACACCATTACAGTTCTTCTGATGGCTGCTACCTTTTGCTTCAGACCTTTTGTCTTTATTTAACTCCCACTAAACATCGGTTAGTTACCCTCCCTTTATTTAAACTAATGAAACATCCCCAGTTCACACTCAGGACCACCTGCCTTCATTTCCTGGCTCTGACTTTTGGTTCTATCTCATAAAAAAAACCCCATCAAGTTCAGTTCATCTTGCTGTTCTTACTTCAAACTCAAATCCACATAGTCCCATGGTTGAAGTACAAACCCTAAACGTAGCACACAAGATAATATGAGCGACTATGTACAGTATGTTTCTCATTCTGTTTGGTTTGTTTTCTGGAAATACAGCACTGAAATAGTTAAAGCCGTTTGTGTTCTTTTGTTCAGCTTTGACTTTTACACCGATACTTGAAAATGGGTCAGTTCTGGCAAATATTTAAAACTGTGAAAATGCACAACACTGGGGAAGCGAACCCTGAAAGAAAATACATAAAAAGGTCTTTTTCATGAATAAATAAAATGTGCAAATACGATTTGTTGTCTATCTTTTTTCTTTTTTAGCTTCAATGTGGAAATATTTTGTTTTCCCCACTGTGGTATTCAAACTGAAACCACAAGTGAGTTTCCTTTGCTGTCTGCTAGACATACACTCTTACACATATTGCTGCTCTTAAAGGCTAATTATATCGCATTATATGAATCTGCTGTTTTCATTCATGCACGTGTCTCTTCAGGGTGATTTAACACGTTGTGCCGTGTGCTCATTCACTACACAAATCAAAGAACCAAAACCCTCTGAGCTCCGACAGAAAGAAACATAGTCTTGAATGCCGAATTGAAAATCCTGAAAGCCTGCACGCATGCGAACAAACCCAGAGGCTACACATACACGGCCGAGCACATGATGTACTGTACGCCTCGGCCCGTCAAGACACTTCTACAGCTTCAGGAAGGATGCTCCCGCTCTTTATACGCACGGCTTGTTTGTTGACAACAGAGAAGGAAAAGCAAAGATATATCACAGATATAGATTCATGACTTATATTGTAAAGTGGAATAAAACGGAGAGAGGATAAGAAATACAGCAGAGAAAGGGTTATTTCCCAGTGTAGCTACAAGCTGAATTATGAGCCTGTGTCCTTAGAAATAAACTAATATTCTAAGAGACTGGTCATCTGGGTTTTTTGCAGTTCAAATAGCAGAAACAATTTAAGATAAACAAATGCAGTTTGAATGGGAAAAGAAAACTGTCTTGCCCATTCATTTTAATGTTTCAAAGAGTATTACATGAGTAGGTTATGAGCTGTAGGTGGATAATTAACATATTTACCTGGAAAAATGGTGCTTTAGACAAAACCATTGCTGGAAACATTTAACCCCTTTAAAAGTCTCCATTAATGAGTCAAAATAAGAGGATTTTGAGCCAGGGAGCAAAGGACCCTGGGAAAATAGATACGCCCCTGCAGAGATCCTGGGGACTGTTGTATCCACATACAGTCATATAATAAATGATGCTTTCTTTATATTTCTGAGAAGTTCCTTAAAACAGCCAGGCATTGTTGTTTAAAGCAAACTTTATGCCAACTAGACGAAATATTGAATTTGTCGGCTACTTTTTCTGGTGCAGGTTGATAAAAACTTGCTATGCTTGTGACTGACAAAAGACAAAATAAGCACAATGTCGATGCTCATCACAGAAAAGGAACATTTGCAAATGTGTGGCACATTGATGTATTTTAATAGATTTTGGAGAACAATGGAGTTCTGAGGCCCAGAAGAAAAATCTATATCAGGCTTTAACAGAGCAGACAATAACTTAATTAATTTATAGTTTTGTCTCTTCGTGGGATTTGATGAAAATTAAAAAGCACACATCTCCAGCCTTTCCCTTTCATAAGGCGTACTGTTTATATATATATTTCTATTTACACTCTCAACCTCAATAAGGATGAGTGACGTAAATTCGGAGCATCAGACCTGCATCATAATAATATGAGGCACAATGGAGCAATGACTAATTCTCCGCGGCTTTAAAAACTCTTTGTATCCGACCAACACACAATGATTGGGTCAAATGAATGAAAATTCATGAAAGTCATTGAAATGCAAGAGAGTACACAGATATGCTGAACAGCCATAACAGCAGACGAGCTCCTCTCCACCCCGGCTGCAGTGCACCTCCATTAGAAGTCTTTAAGGACTTCTTAAACGACTGCAAAGTGCTCTGCTGGGCCGCTTCACTTTCAGTTCATCACTCGGTTTATAATAATACCACATTTAGCACGTAGGTTAGAGCTGGAAATGGGTCTTTATTCTACGTGGGGGCTGGCATTGTCCCTTTCAGTGCAGGCTCAGAGAACCGCTGCAGATATGAAGGACAATGACTCATAAATATGAAGAAAAGTTTCATTTAGCCACTCGAGGCTTAAAGAGGAACTGTAACAAGAGAAGGCAGAGGGGCTGGGGTAAAGAGATACTATACTTGGATCTAATGGCTGCTGTATTGATTATTATGGATCCTTTGACCCGTCTATACGCTGAACACCAAACTGCTCCAGCAGTGTTAGCTTCTGTATATCGAGCTGGCCTGCAGCCTCTACTGTCTGTGCTATCCTGGTCACATTCCTGAGCTGTACATTCACGGCTATATTTACTCCACTCAGAGGACCCCGGCATACATCCACCTGTCTCTATTTGTAATACCAAATAATCACTGTGTTACTGTATCTTTGGCACCAGACGTCACTATTTATAGCTCTACTGTGCCGACGTTAGAGTTGAAACAGCTCTCCATCATTATTGTTTTTATTTTTATCCGTGGGACAATACTGGGGTTTATAAGCCACTGATCCACAGAAATATATATTGGCTCAGCTATTATGGTTTTAGAAGAACTTCACCTGGATTGCCCTCTGAATATCATATATTTTATTTTGGAGATGACCTATGAAGTTTATATCAATTTCTAAACTCTAATTTTCAAGTTGTAACATTTTTATAGGGATAAGTGAGAGATTTCAAATAAGTGTTTGTGAGGATGTGTTCATAATGGCAATTTTTTTCTTTAAATCAATAAATTAAAAATGGGAAGATGTTTGTTTTGTCTTCTCATGGATTAAATATCCTGTCATCATAAACAGGAAAAATAAATGAAGGGAGAAACAACAAAAGATTTCCACTAAGCTGCATTTTTAACTCCAGTCACAGGATGTGAAATAGGAGCGGTCCCATGGTTCTCCAAGTTAAATTTAAGACCTTTATAAAACCACATTAAACTCAATTTAATATCCATTTTATGATCATACCAGCCACAGCATGAAACTCTGACGGTTATATCATTTATTTTTAGTACTTCCCTGCGGTATATATCAATAGTTTCTAATTATGTTAATAATTAACGCAACCTGGACTCATAAGAGGCAGGGGACGATGAGCTTTTTCTTGTGCTAATTAAAAATGTGTGCACTTGTGGATATATATTATAATTTTTTTTTGTACTTTATGTATCTTGTTATAGCAAGCATCCTGCAACATTTAGGACTTTTTAGGTAATGGATTATGTGTTGTTTATGGCTTTTCAAGGCGTGCAGAAAATATTGTGTTTCTGTTTAAATGTAATGCTGCTGCAAAGTAGATAAATCATTGTTGCATCCAGCCCCGCACTCACACTGCATCCTCTCCAGTTACATAACAGAGTGGTGTTTAAACAACATGCACATCAGGAGCACATCTGGACTGTCACAAAGCACTGCCTACTGCGGAGGATACTGTAATTTTCCATTTAAATTAATGACAGCCATTAAAAACGTGAACCTCCCACAAGCAGGGACAAGGGTACTTATAGGCAAACTTTAATTGCCATCAGTGTAATTACTGCATGTGATGTAGTTGGACCGCGCACCTCCCACTCTCTGCCAAGGCTTTTGTAATAAAGCCAGACATCACAGGCGGCTCCTGAGGGAAAGCATCACAAACTCTATATACAATTAGAGGCTCAACGACTTTATGAAAAGTTAAACTCAACACCTCATCTGACCTGTGCCCGCCTTGTCCATAATTAATATCTATCAATATTAATACCTTCGTCCACATTAATAAAATATCAGACTTTTTCATTTCAGTTATTGTAATTCCTCTCTCTCTTTCTGCAGTGGTACAATTTTAAGCAGTTTAAAAACCAGTGGGATAAAGGCAGGTTTAAGAGTACAAAAAAATCAATTAGATTAATTTTTAACACTGTATTGATCATTCTTTACATGCATGCTATTGTGGTGATATACGGCCCCTCCACATCTTTGATGAACCACGTCCCTTTTAACCGCTTGTGATTTTCCAACTACTGAAAAATATCAGTCCCACAAAACATTTCATCAAGATAAATAGCATTAAAAAACAGTGTAATTTGTATGTGTAAGAAAGTCATTTAAAGAAAATGATCTTTTACAAATCCTAACTACGAGAACAAATCAATGTTAATGTGTCATTTAGCAAGACATGTACTTAAACTCAACATTTAGGTTGAAACACCTACAAATTACCACATAATTCTTAAAAAAAAAAAAAAAAATAAATAAAACACTTTCTTTCGTCAATCCTGAACATACTACAAAATAGAAGCAATGACTTATCTGCAAGTGGGACTGTTTAGGGAAAAGAATAATATCCTGCTATATCGAGAAGGCTAAAGCTACACTGTGAATCATTTTCAAGCACTTTCTAACTGAGCTGAAGCCAAGAAACAACAGCAGCTTGGATCAGTACTGACATTTGCTGGCCTACTCTGAAATCAACAATCAAACATGTTTGGGTGCAATTAATGTAAAAGCTCTGCGAGCACATGGCCCATGATTCCCACACTTATCCTCTGTAACCGATCAGAGAGAAAGACGTCTAGTAGCATGGCCACGTCTGTTAAATCCAAAAGACGATAAATCCAAGCACAAAGACTCTCTAAATATGAGTGACGTGACAAACACGCTGCTGTCCAAACAGGCCGAGGCTCACACAGATTCTGCTGAATCATTTGCAGTATCTCCTCAGCAGAACTTTAGATTTTATTAATGACCAAAAACAACAGGGGAGAAAGGAAAAATGTTATGGTTCGAGTTAATTTATGTACCCTTACTTTGGGCAGTGCAACACATCTGCTGACACCAGCAGTGCTGAACACACATTCAAATGCAAGATGCTTGCTTGGTGAAACGGGGAAAGTCCTAGACTCAGCAAATAAGAGAATTAACCAGTGTACATGTTGACTGAGATTCAACTGATATTGATGCAATAACGAGAGATCAGATTCCCTTTCACTGTTTCAAAATATACCAGAAGAGGTTGGATAGAAACAGAGGTACTTCTGGGATCTGTTATGACAAAGTTGAAACCTGAGTGATGACCATGACCTTTAAAGCTCAAAGTGGATGTCGGCGAAAAAGACCCATGGAATGCTCACCTGAGTGGGAAATGTAGTTGTTATGCTGGGAAGTCGGCTGCGGCTCAGCTCCTACACAGAAAAACTGCATTTTTGTCCAAAGTAAGGAGAAGTCAAGTGCACTTGAGATTCCACCAGAGCAAACAAAGCATCTGTTCATTCTTCTGGAGTTTGTTGTATCATTTTATTTATTTCTTCATGTTTGCATTTTAATAACTGGCAAGGAATACAAAGAGCTGTGATGAGCAGTATTAAAAGGAGCTGTACATGACATTCAGAACTTTAACTTTTAAGGGCGACGCGGTGGTGCAGTGAGTCTTGGGGCCTTCTTGCACGTTCTCCTCCCGTCAGTGGTGGTTTTCTCCAGGTTCTCCTGCTTCCTCCCACAGTCCGAAGACGTGCAGGTTAGTTGACTCTATATTGCCTGTAGGTGTGAATGAGAGTGTCAATAAAAGTGTGAATGGCTGTCTGTCTGTCTCCAGTGGTTCAGCCTTGTGATAGTCTGGCAACTTGTCCTGGGTGTTGCCGGCCTTGTGCCTCCTTGGGGCAAAGTGGGTCCAGATGATGAATTACTTAATCAAAAGTGGCTATGCAAAGGAGGGCTCCAGACTAAATTTTTGGGGTGGTTGACAGGCTGCCAATTAATTGGTCAATCAATTACGGAA
>JAOWBC010000711.1:7959810-7974209 GCA_028566105.1 Hypoplectrus providencianus
GTGTGTGTGTGTGTGTGTGTGTGTGTGTGTGTGTGTGTGTGTGTGTGTGTGTGTGTGTGTGTGTGTGCGTGTGCATTTGTGAGAGAGTGTGTGTGCATGATCCTCCCGAGGCAAAGGCATTGCTAATGAACTCCAAGTGGCTGTGGGAGGTAAACAAACAAACAGTAGCAGCGGCTACTACATCACACCAAACTCCGGCGACTAGGACATCAGGACTGCTGCACACACACACACACACACATACACACAAA
This sequence comes from Hypoplectrus providencianus, assembly GCA_028566105.1. NCBI lineage: Eukaryota > Metazoa > Chordata > Actinopteri > Perciformes > Serranidae > Hypoplectrus > Hypoplectrus providencianus. The sequence goes on from JAOWBC010000711.1 coordinate 7,960,062, forward strand.
CAGATCAACCCACATACCCTTGAATATACATGATGGCTTTCGGGCATAGAGTTGAAGAGATAGAGATAGAGGAGGGAGGAAAATTGAAAGGTACATAAGGGGAGATTAAATTGAGAGAGGCGGAAAAGGAGGGGTGGAATAGAGGAGATAGACGAACAAAGGGAGAGAGGACAGAGAGAGGGAGTGTGTGTGAAAGATGCAAATAGAAAAGAACAAGAGAGAAGTTGACAAAGCACAGTCACAGGGAGAAAAGAGTTGGACTGGAATAGGGAAATCAAGCAGAGTGATAGAGGAAAAGACTTCTGGATGAGGCAACAAAGATACAAAACGGTGGAAAAAGAAGAAATTGAAAATAATAAGAGGCTAATTTTGGCTGTACGGGTACTTTTCCCGTTCAAAACTTGTACAGATAACTCGGTTTAGGGTGTTATATTATTTGAAACAGTTGCAATTGGCGTCTGCTTGTTTAAGCAAGGCACCAGACGAAGCCAAGTGATATCAACAAACTGACACTTTGTTCTAATCAAAAGAGATTCCACCTCCACATTACTGACTCCAAAATGTCAGCTCCACCAAAGAGGCTTCCCAGCATAACATGAGAATAACAGAGGAAAGTGTTTCAGGACAGAGACGGTTGGATTTTGCTGTAACGCTGAGCTCATATTGCAGAACCACAGGGGCCAGCAGGTCGTTCCAGTTTATAGCAACACATGAGTGTGACGTTAGAGCAGCGAGGGAACTCAGGCCCAGGACTCACGCAAGACCGAGATATTTTGAACAAACACTGACACAAGACTGAAAATCCCCCCCCTACACTCTCCAACTCATTTCCAACTAAAAAGGAAGCTACGTATGAAAAAGGGAGGGAAGAGAGAGAAATGATTCAGTGGGCATCAGCAGAATGATTTAACATTTGTGATTTTACACAATGATACAGTACCCCGCTCCATGACTGCCATGTGATGTCTCTTTTTTTGGGACGGTTCCTTACTAATAAATGCTTTACATTGGCATCGGCTCCAAGCTGCCATGTGACTGGTGGATGTTAAAAGCGTAACACAGAACTGTACATTTTCCATGAGCCTAAAGGCCTTAATTTCATGCTGGAGCGCACTTATCTTCTGCCAACAAAGTTTCAGTCTTGATAGGCTCAGTCAGACCCCCCCACCCCCACCTTTCCCCTCTTTACTAGAGCAAACTCATACTGGTGTCAATACAGGTATACGTGGCATTTATTTCAATACAGTTTAACTGAAAAGTTAAAGGGTTCAGGGTCTGTATGAAAGTTATTGCGCAGTAAAGAGAAGGAGCTTCTGCAGTTTTTCTTATTTTTACCTCAATTGGGATTATTATCAGGCTGTATTAGATTTAAAGTGTAAATGCAGCAGTATGGACAAAGTCTTTTTTCCTTATATAAATAATTTCCTATCTCTATAAAAATACATATCATGATAAGCATGTTTAATTGTGATTGAATAAATAGTCTATATATAAAATGTGGATTGTGCTACAGTTTTGCTCCAGGTTTGACTGTGCAAATGTACTTAGATGGCTGCTTTTGCAAATAAATCAAGAAGTAAATACTGAATAAATGAATACAAATTTTAAAAAAAAATGAAAAGCTAAATAAACATCTGTATCTTATATTCAGTAATGGTCAATTGCAGACCATTGAAATTAAGAATAAATACAAATAGAATCAGTCAGTTACTGGCTTAATTTAAAAAAAATAAATAAATAGCATGTGTTAGGTAGTTAGTTGATAGATAAGTATAAAAAGAATTTGAATATTCTAAGCGCATATATGAAACATGTCCATAGATATCCATAAGTCTGTGTTCGATGTAATGTAATGACATCTTCATGCTCTCGCACAAAGTAAGGTGTATGAGAAGAGATAACTGTTCTTCTCCAGAAAAAGTGAACTGAAACAAGTATCATTTGCCCTTGGCATCACAGTCTGGGTGTTGAACTCCTGCCTTGTGAATCTGCTTTGACAAGGACATCGGGTTTACTCTCGGGAGAAGCTTTTGTGGCATCTCAAATGCGCGCCCTCATTTCTAAACTGTGATTGTACCATGGCAGGGAGTGTACAGGTTTCAGAAGGAGCTAATTTGCAGTAGTTGATGCATGCCTTAAGAGCTCCTTGATAATTTATTCTTGCAAGTACAATTACAAAGAAGGTGTGTTGCTGCTGTGCTCGCGCTCCTGGCCACAAGACATCTGATACCGGAGTATGTTAAAACGCAGCCGATTTGTGCAGTTGCTTGCACTTTGTTTGAAAAACACAGGCCCCTAAAAACCCCATTGATATCCGTCTTCGCATGACCTTCATCTGGGGACAACAAGGGCCATGAGACGGCCTGCTGAGTGTCACTGACTGTCACACAAGGACTAAAATTAGGTTAGATTTCACAGGAGGTCTGTATGTTTGTGGGTGTATGTGTATCAGTGGTGACACTCAGTATGCATTTGTTCCGAACATGATTTGATTTTCATGGAGCACAAGACAGTGAAAAATGGAGGAAATAGGATGAATCACTATGAAATGAAAGCAGCGGTTATCCTGCACCCACAAATACGATACAGAAAACAGATACCAAGTGGTGGAGTGAGTAAGAAAAATACACCATTGTACATACTGTATGTGTTTCTGATTACGCTGTTGAACAGACTGTTTAAACATTAAAATTTTAATTAAAAAATCCTGCTGTTTATGATTTTCTTCTTGGTGAATAAATAACACATATCTATCCTATTGTAGGAAATGTATTTTATTAATTATACCGTATTAAAAAAAAAAAAAGAGGTCGGTATTGCGATCCTGAATATTTAATACAATTACTATCTATTTAACAGTAATTTTCCTGAGTTTTAAATTAAAGCGAAAAAACAAAAAAATAAATGTGAAAAATAGACAAACAAATTAGATAAACAAAAATATAACACCTGAATAAATAATATAAAAAATAGATACCAATCCATACGATCAACTACGATATAGTAACATGAGTGCAATTATTGCCACGTTAAAAAGAAAACCCAAATAAATCATAATCACTGGAAGCCAAAATTGAAAACATTAGTTTTAATTGGTTAGCCTTTATTGTCCACATGTCTTGAATTGTTCGCATCCATGCTTGCTAGCTTGCGGGCTCTTTCTTTATCACCTTGGTTGGCATGTTGCTATGTTTCTTTATGCAATGATGCAACTATTGATAAGTGGAAATGAGTTAAAGAAGGTGGGAGGAATATCAACCGTGTGCATGAATAATACAAATAAAACAGGAGCCCGCTCAGAAAAACATTGCTCTATTTTGCTACTCATGGCCAAACTCTTTGCGAGGACCGACTATGTCTTTAACTGTTAGGCTACAGGAGTTTACCAGACCTTCTCTTTTGGCTCTATATGTCGTTGGTGCATATGTTGTTTTATATATCATCATTATGATTTTTGCCTGATAAAGATTCTTAGTCATCCAGGTCAAATGCTAGCTAAAGATGCCAGGGCAAGCTGGATTATATGTTTTAGACTCATCCAAGGAACTTCATCAGTTCTAGTGACGGGTGGGGAGTTCCCGAGCATTTCAACCTCAAAGAGCTTAACTTCTGCAGGGGGAGTTTCAAAATGATTACAGGAAAAAATGAAATGGTTTGAAATGTGTCACTGGGTGTTTAGGGAAAGTGTTTTAAAAAAAAACAAAGCTGCAAAAACAAATGAGTTGCTTATTACTGATCCAAGCCGTCTTGACTACCAAACTACCTAAAAATGTCCCTATTTCAACATGTAGATTTTGGGACAAAATAGCTAAAATAATCCAAACAACAACTAACTTGCTATACAAGTAAAAATGTGGGAAACATAGCTGATGGAAGAGCTGGCACTTACTTCCTATTCTTGATGCAAATGCACAGCTCTATTCATTAGAATAAAGGGCTTCGCAAGTTCTAGCCTTTTATGATTTACCCTGGGAAAAAAAAAGAAAGCTCTCCTTGGGAAAACATCAGTGCCGCTCTATAGGTTTCTACCTGCTGCACTGCAATTTCAGTGACAAAGTCTATAGGCATTCACGTGTTGGAAGAATGTGACATGTTACGTAAGTGGATTAGGAACAATTAAAAATGGTGGAGAGCAGCTGCAGCAGGAGCGTCAATCAAACAGGGGCAAGCAAGGTGAGAGGAATTTAAAAAACATAAAATGAGGTTGAGCTCTGATTGGATTGTGGCACCTTTAAGTGTGAAAGAGGCGTTTAATTCCTCCCCAGCATAGCCGCTGCTATTTTCCCCTCTCAGGAAATGTCTCCCTGCATGAAAAAACAAATTGTAGCAGGTGGTGGCACGATGACAAAAACCTATTCTTTTCAAAACTTGAATGACAAAGTGAATGTTAAAGTTTCCAGCACATATATATCGCTGTGAGTAATAGAGCGAGTGACGGGAAGAGAGGAACACAGAAGAAGAGCGAGTGGGGAGACATGGAGAGGATGAACATGCCATTTTGATTGCCCCGCACTGCCGTCTGTGCGCTGAATGTTTTGCAGTGACACATGCGTGACATCAGAGCAGCCCAACATGACCGCCAGAGGAGCCCAGTGCAGTGCAAAAATGAGGACACATCTTTCAGCATCAGTGCCCCACTGTCTACAGACAGGCATAGACAAACACACGCCCACACACCCACACAAAGACATACAGAGAGAGCAGCGCCCACATCGGCTGAGTGCCCCATGTACATTTTTCAATTAGAGCAGACAGAATGCTTTAATTCATCCTCTTGCATGAAAACGAACAAAAAAAAACAAAGAAAAGAGGGGGGGACGAAATGTTTGATATGATCAGGTTGGTGAATCAAAAGAATATCTCATGACAAGCAGCATTTCCCATGATAAATAGCATAATGCTGTCTAGTGTTATAATGTAACATAAAAGGCTTGTTTGTTCCGTTGCACGGCATTACATACACATTTATTTTTAAGTGCATACACACAGCCCAACCGACCCCACACCACCCCACCCCTCCGATACACACATTACTGTGAGCTAAGAATCTTCCAGTCAGCACCAGACTAAGCTAGCACACATGTGCTCAAATAACATGCCACCTTGGTTAACCTCATCACACTGGTGGAACAGCGAAGAGGGGCCTGGGCTGACCTATGCGAACAGAGCTCGTTTATCTCCGTCTCAAGTGCTAAAATGTGATCATTTCGCAAAATGAACGCACTCACACAAGCAGAAGAAAGGACTGCTTACACAGATATGTATAGCGTTTCCAGGAACTGAGCAGCTGTAATCCTCAATCAACATGACTCTAAGTGCTCGCTGGAGCAGGATCCTGTATAAAGGTATTATAGTTGTAAGTGTCCTGCTTGAGGAGATAATATTGTGAAAACATACATTGACACCAGGTACCTTTTTAATAACTTTTAAGTTCAGGTCAGTTTGATTCGCTGATGGACTGACAATGAGGAGCTGGTAGCAAATACTAGTTTTAATACAAAGAAAAATTTATCTGTGGAAATTAGGGTAGGGGAAAAAATGTAATAATCGCAATTCTTGTTTTATGATATTTTAACAGATTAATGATTCACATTTCAGAAAAACAGAGCAACTGCAAGAAAGCTGTAAAAGGTGGACATTTTAACATGAGGAATTATGGGAATCGATGCGGCCAGTCTCAATTGGCCATTGCAGGAACTGCAGTTTTGACACTTTCTTGCTGGCCTAATTTATCAGCTAAGGTTTAAAAAAAACAAAAACATGGAAGTATCTGAATTACAATACTTGGGAATCAGAGTTAGTATGGAATCGGAACCATTACTGTTATAGTATTGAATTCAAAAAAACCATATCGACCCAGCTGGAAAAATTTACATTTTGGGAAATATGGTTATTTGCTTTCTTTCCAAAAGTTAAGATTAAAAAAGGTTACCAGCAGCAGACGATTAGCTTAGCTTCATACGGAGATTAAAACAGGAAAACATTGGATTTTATATATACATTATATTTTATTACTTTGCTCAGCTAGCTGTCTCCCCTTTATAGGGGTCTTGCTAAATGCTAAATGCTAAATGCGCTAACCATTTGCTGTAGCTACGTAAAGCATGGTCTTATGCAGGAGTGGTGGTATCAAACTTCTCATCAAAAGTATACATAGCACTAAACAAACAACATTTTTTTCTTACATTTAAATACATTTCCAACCAATCAAAGTCAGGATTTTCAGAACTTTCTGTCAGGGTGGCTTTCACCTTGTGCAGGGAACACAGCTATAACGAAAGCACCAGGTAGGTAATGCTGTGATTTAGTAGTAATTGCTAACGCATGTAAGCTGTGGAAATGGGAAGGGTTGTAGGGTGACGAGGAGGGGAGGGGGGGCTGTGTAGTGAAAACTACCCGCCTCAGATTCCTGTCTTTTTCCACTGGCTCCTCGCAGCATTCTGCCAGGCTGTTAGGACATGAAGAGCACATACAGGACAGGTCATTGCCACAGCGAAGGGGTCAGCCTATTTGCTTTCCTCGCTTATTACCTTATGCACTAATTAGTGCATTAGCTTTGTTTACTGGCACGAGTCTTGAGAGAGGCTTGAAGTTTGAAGTAATTTAATTATGCACAGCACACAGCAAAAGAGCATGGAAAATTGAGGTGGGCTGCAAGGATAAATGCCATCCACAGTGCTCCCTCTCTCCCTCTCTCTCTCTACTTCTGTGTGTGTATCTGCATGATTCTGTGGGGTTTATTTATGTGTTTGTGAATGTGTGTGTGTGTGTGTTTGTGCATGTCTGCGTGCGTCATCCCCCGAATTATAGGTTTGACTTTCACAGTAAGTCTAATGTCCCCTCGCTGAAACTCGACAGATCTGAGAAAATTTATCCAGCTACTGTCTACAGTTACAGTGAAGCCTCTGCACACATATGGGGAGAGTTAAAAAGTTGATTTTCAGATACAGAAAAGGCACTTTATTGATATTTAAGTGGAAGCCAGTGACCTTATGGCCATGAGCTGTACATTAAAACACACAAAAGAAGTTCGAGCAAGGTTCCAAGAACTGGAAATCAAGTTCTAGGTAATACTGAGGTGATTACAGTCAGTATGAACAAGTTGAAAATCTTTTAAGCTTTTTAGAATCACCCCTAATACATACAGCAATAACAAGCGAAATAAGCTCTCCATGAAGCTACATAACCTTTATGAATTTTTAATGTGCTGATGCCACAAATACCATGAAATGAGGCGAAACAGCTCTGACTATGAAGAATTATGGTTCAAAATCGAATTTTCCGTCCAGTTGGACAATGCAATCTCATGACTGTATCAGAAACACATCCTCGTCATACATCTCAGCACTCTGTAATTCTCTGCTATGGCTACGTGCTCCTATTCATGCTGAAAATACTTGGAACAATCAAATGTGCACATGCTCCCTTTCTTTTCTTTTTTCTACTCAAGCACAAATGCACAGACACACACACACACTCACACATACTCACACAACACAGGCACGACATTCATGCCATGTGATCTTGCTAGGCATTATGCCAACGGCCAAACATGTCACTTACCAGAAATCTCTGAGACAGAGTGAGAGAGCGAGATAGAGAGAAAGAGAGGGAGATTCTGCACATTTGTCAGTTGTGTGAGCTCCTTGTCAAGTGTAAGTACAGTCCTGTACATACACTGGGAACATGAGATTTAGCTGCTACAGTTATCTGCAACGTAGTGTGGTGTGGGGGCAGCCGATTCTGAGAAAAAGAGAGACACGTGATCTTTGAGATCTAATGTGGAATTGTTCTGAGGAACATGCCATGTTTACTGTTCATTGTCTCAATTCTTGGAAGGCTTCCTGAAAAGCACGTAGCGAGCCAAAGCAGCCCAAATCAGTTACATTTTAAGATTCCTAATGGCTTTTGCTGATCCTCTCTTTCTCTCATTTGCTCCCTCATTATTTCCTGCACGTTTCTGGATTTCAGCATGCACATAAATGGACTTTACATGTGTGTTTGTGCACAGGAGACTACAAAAAAAACAAAAAAATCTGTAGGCTACTGTACTTCATGTTCACAGGGCCTTAAATTCAAAGCTATATTAGAATTTCTGTGTGGGTTATAAAAAATGGGAAACATGAAACTAATCTCAAGTAGGCCTCAATAAACAGGAAAAGTCACACGTTTCCTTATTTTGTATCTCATTTGTTTTCACTGAGTGATGCTGCAACAAGGAGGAAATGACTAACGTAGTCGTGCGTTCCAAGAAAGAAAATCGGTTATATTACATTTTAAATGAGCAGTGCATCTAAAGAACTGCCCAACCCTCTTTTGTGGCTTTGGCAATCACCTTTTACGCCATAAACAGTGGCTTGGCTGCAAACTGATGGTGTCATGCCGGATGAATGTAAGTCTTCCTTTGCCAACTTTATTGATTATGCCTTACTGATATCTGATTTTTGATTCTGCTCTCTATTGTTGACCAAACATTTTAACCAATAATGTCATGCTTTCGACTCAGTCTATCTGTGTGTCAGAAGTATTCAGGAAAAATTAGTGGCCTGATTTTCATGAAACTTGGTGGGAAGGTATAGCATGGGCCAAGGACGAATCCATTCAAATTTGGAGTGGATCTGGATGAAGTGGCCGATACCATTGTTAATATTGAAAGATAGGGCATAGAAGACTAAATTGAGATTGGGATTCGGCCAAACCCAACAGACATCCTGTTGGAGAGGGTTGTTTTAACTTCACTGCAGGTCAAAGCCATGTGTGTACAGATTGGCCACCAAAAACGGAACTGCAGGTCCTTGGATTTAGTAAGCTAGCACGAATGAAAAGACAGGGTTAAACAAGTGAAGTTGAAACAAAGTTTAAAGTTCATTAACCAGCAATTCTGATGGCTTTGCAGTCTTGCTCAGAGCTAGAGTCTTTGTCTGCAAAACCGTTACAATGTTGCTCTAATTATCTACCAAAATGCACTGATGGATTTAATTCACCTTCAACATCTTTTTAAAATCTGTCCAAGTATCTCCTGTATTCCAGCAAAGAGCATGTGTTAAAATATTATTTTAATTCTACCCAGGTTTTCACGCCTCTCCTCACCAGACATCACCATGTTTCTCGTTAACGTGAAACAGACAGAAAGGAAAAGCAGTCCAGCAGTGACGTTCTCTTCACAGACAACACAGTTACACATTTAAGCAGCCTTTCCCTTTTTAACATTTTGCCAATTCCATCTGAATTAGATATAATCTTGTGTTTTTTTGTGTTAGAAGCCTCTCTGTGCTGCAGTACCAGTCCGGGCCTGAACTATTACCAATGCACTGTGGAGGCAGCTGTTTAACAAAACACCAATGGGTAGAAAAAATATATAAAAATCCCATTTTAATGGCAAACTTTACTGGGTGGAGGTCTGCACCCTCCAAATGCCCCTCTACTTTACTATTGATTCAGGTGGGAACACTACCGACGGTGAAGCTGCTGTATATCAGTTAGAAGACCAGGGAGCCCATTGGTCATTTGGATGTAATTTAGTTTATCTAAGTCAATTTATTCTTCAGCAGTGCAGCCAGACTCACCTATTAAGCAGATTCAACTGATTCGATGCAACTCCCGACCTAACTTTGGCTTTGATAAGAAAATATGTGCACAAGGCAAGGTCACCGGGGCCTCCAACTTTGTTTACTATTCATCTGCATTTCAGGAGATAAAGATTTATTATCCCCCTTTAAACCCACACACAGGGCTGAGTGAATACTCTTCCTCTGTTTGTATCTTTGAAAACTCCTAGATGGCGAACATTAAAGTCACCTCAGATTTACAGACTTACCAGGAATTTATACTGAACTACTCTCACACTGACAGAACCATCACTACACTAAGAAAAGACCCTATCCTATTTTTCTTTTCCATCTCTCTGAATAATTTAAGGGTTTTGTGAAATAGAGGGAAAACTACAAGACAAACCATATGCATGTTGGCCAATAAGAACCAGCCCCTTACGGACCATAATTGCTGCTACTTCAAAGAAAAACCACCTTGACACAAACATGACATACAGATCTTGTAACATGGCCAAAAAAGGTTGAGAATCCATACTTATATAACAACTGCAAGTCATTCTTAAAGAACAAGACTTGTAAAAGTAAGGAAATGAAGGACATGGCAATAAAATGATGCCCTGTGTCAATTTATCTCTATCTAATTTATTTTTTTCACAACTGTTAATTAGAAACTATTGCGAGCTGGAGGGCAGACCGACTGATTTGTCCAGAAAATGCAGATAAAAATCAAGTCATCTTCTCTGAAAGAGTACCATTAAAATATCTTCCTGCGGTGACATTCAAAAGAAAGACACTTTGTTGCAGCTAGCCATTTTAATCTTTATTTTTAAGGTCCTTTTACATCAGCCAACAAGCCTGAACACACCACCAGCAGCCATTCTGTGCTGCATAGGAAACGTATGAGAATATGATGTATGACTGGTGCCCTGTATCGCATACCATCAGCAATGACTCATTACTGTCTCAGGAAAGGAAAATCAAATACACACTCTCCCCACATGAGTATACACGCTCATACGGTGCAGATAAGACTGCACAAGGTATGAGGGCACATATACACAGCAGAGGGAGGGTTAGAAACAGGTTTTAAATGTAGCTCGGATCAATAATTGTCTTCTAAGTGTATTATTGTTGTCCTCAAATATCTGCGGTCTAAGAGGAAATCACCTTTGTATGTATCTGTTACAAGGCTCTAGAGGAATTGTAGCCTGATTTTTTTACAGTGTATATTTGCATATGTTGAGGCAACATCAACTCCTATTCATTTACAGGTCTAACAAGAGATGAGGCAACACCGTCAATGAGGCAAGAGACTCTCGCAGTCTTTGTACTTTCTCCCCGTTTCACCCTTCCCCGTCAGTATCCGCATCAGTTATATTTGAAACTGTGCTGTCGGTCTCTCCTTGACACTCCCCACTTGCACACAGCCCCGGGCCCCCTTGTGGAATGCTGTATAATGTGAGGCCTATGGAGGAAGGGCATCCCGGGACACGGTCAGAGCAAACACACACACACACACGCTAACACACTCACCGACTCACAGACAAATACAGCTGTTGAGAGCCATCACAACCCTTTGGCAGACGTCCAAGTCAAAGACGAGTGGTGTTGGAAGGCCTCCGTTTAGAAAGAAATAGAAAAAAAAGCCCCACATTCTCCATGTATGTTGTGTTAAACACTGAAGATAGAAACTTGGCAGCGTAAACCCTCACTACCCCGAACTGATTTCCTCGTATTGGGGGTGGGGGGGATGTCATAAACTCGTTTGATAAGAGCTGCTTTGTGTTGCCTTAGGGGCTGGCAGGTCCACCTATGGATTCAAACTGTATTTTAAAAGGGAAGAATAATACATCTTGATATCCCCGTGATATTTCTACATGGTGGAGCAGAACCAGATGGGCACTAAAACACTCTGAAGTGGGATTCAACTGTAAAATGGTGAGGAACACTACACGCTAAATGATTCATATGACTCTATAAGGCAAGCTGTCGTTTCAACGTCCAACCTGTGCGACACCTGTCGGGGACCAAGATGCCTCATGTAAGTCACACACTCAGTCTGGGTTGTCACCACATGACGGAAATAAAAGATGTAGACCATCATTTGCGAATATTTGGGATTTTTTTTTCATAGTCATCTCGAGAACAAACACTCAAGCTTAAGAATAGAAACGAGAGCAGGGTGATGGAGATAAATAGCGCATGTGAGAGGGAAGGAAAGTGACAGGAAATGAAGAAAATTGCCACAAGCTACAGTACATGCCGGCTAGCCACACACACACACACACTGACTGCACCCGTGTACACACACACACACACAGTAGAGAAAGGGGGGGAGGTATTGCATGTATAGTCAGATGACTCCTGCAGGGTTCAGGTAAGGTAAACAGACAACTCAACTGACAGACCTGGCACTACAGCAAGCAACTGCAAAGTGAATAAATAAAACTTGATAATGTTTTTAACTGTAATCTTAATAGTGAAATCACTCTGACTTTGCTGTACTTAATTAACACAATTAAATAAATATTTTAATCCACTTTGATTTATGATCTCTACAACCCTAATATTTTATAGCCCATGTTTTGACATCGTTTCAATGCTACAGAAAGTTTAGTGTGACAAAGGCAAGACTTTTAAAGATAAAACCATAATTTAAAGGAACATCTTGATCCCCTGCGGGATTCAAGTGAGGTGAACGGAGCCACAACTCATTTACCTGACACTACACTAGTAAACTGTATAATAAAACTTGAAATGTCATATATAACCATTGCATCACTCCACCTTTGCTAAACCTATTTAACACACTACATTTTAATTTCTTTGTTCACAATCCTCGCAACCCAAACTTTTTATAGCTTGTGGAGAAAGATAAGAAAGATAAACACACAGTAAAGAAATAAGAAATATCTCCAACTAACCAATCAAATAGAAGACAAATGCTTGTGGTTGATATTGAGGGGTTTAAAGCCAGCTGTATTGGATCATAGTGTGCTCATTAGGCTGCTACACTTGTGAAATAAAGGGCCTGACAACACCAGAAACTCCGACTAATTCTTGTCGCAACATATACAATAGATGCATTATGGGTGGAGGACTTTTTTTTTTTATTTGGCTTCATCGTGACGCAAGAGCGATAACATCGTGCCACTTTCTCCACTCATAGTGTTGAAACTAATGACAACATTATTCCCTGTGGTTAAAATAAAAGTGCTGCCCGACGTTATAATTATTCTACAATTATAATAATAACGTCTGGGTGGCAAAGAACTACATTATCAGTCTGATAAAAGTGGCGCGTGGTACACCTCATCATCCTCCGCGAGAAACCTTCACCTTTCGCGATATTACTTCATGAAAGTTTCGCTAACTAAGTTTAGCTGCCAGTGTTACCTAAATGAACAGCCATGCTGTAATGTCAGCAGATTGTCGGGGTGTGCAGCTGCCTATTGTGCCCATAAAGAAGGAGAAGCGAGGGAATAATGCATGGTAAAACCTATGCGTCACACAAATCAGGCAGTGTAAACATGTAGCCAAGACAGAAGGGGGATATATTTACCCGATATACGTCGCTATTCCATAAAACTGCGGCTGTCAGCTGGCGCAGATGTGGCACGCTTTCTCCTCGGATAAAGTTTGCGGGATGTGTGTGGAAAAAAAAACAAAAGCAGGCCCCGGTTTCCCCCTCGTCCGCTGGCTCTCTACTCTATCAGTCCAGTCCTATCTTGGCTGCTCGTCCCCCATCTCTCTATCCCACTCTCTCTTTCTCTCTCTTCTATCCCTTTGCAGGAAGTGAACGCCGCTCACATGAACAGTGCAGGCAGCCTGACATCATGCACCACTCGGTAAAGAGTTCTTTTTAAAGACGCAGACATTTTTTTTTTCACTAGGACATGCCAGGTTACTGTAGTGGAGGTACACTGTCCTACTGTAGTCTGCGCGGTAAATGGGCTGTCAGCAGTGTTCGGTCATATCGTGCGCCTTTACGGACACACGAACTCGGTGCACTCTGCGGGCTTAAAGGTGCAGACTTCTGTGCTGGACTGGAGCAAAACCCTCAAGGCAGATTTAGCCCGGTAGAAAACGGAGAGAAAAAATATTACGGAAAGACAACTTATTTGGGCCCATTCGCAGCTGTGAGTGAGATTGGCATGCCTTGTTGTGGCCTCTAAATACATTTTACATGTGTGGTTACCTCACGTGTCCCTATGTGATGACAGCTCAGGGTTCATGATGCGCATGTGTGCTGTTCTGCTAAATTATAAGCGCCAACTGCTGGCGGTGTGACCTCAAGTCAACTTTTCTTTACTGCAGGCATGCGATATCACAGTGCCACGGCTCACTAAATCACTGTACAGAGGGGGGGGGGGCTCTTTACACTGGCACGATATTCCTCTTTTACATGTTTTCTCGTCATCATGGACTAACCCAACATAAGTTTCAGCTAGATATTTTAAGTTGTTTATATCGCCTGTTTCGGTTGTTGAAAGTGTGAAAAAAAATAATATAATCCATTATTGATGAAAGATATTTTTATTACAAGTAATGTATTTGTGGGGCAATTGCTCCTATTCTCAAGATTACGGTTGCTAAA
>JAOWBC010000711.1:7975148-7996723 GCA_028566105.1 Hypoplectrus providencianus
AAACCCAGAATCAAAGATGCATGTTTCCTCTTACCCCTAGAGTTTTTTTTATTTTATTTTAATTTTATTTTTATTGGCTGTGGTGATGTCTGCCCTTTCTCAAATATAATGGAACTGGATGGCACTTTGCTTGTGCTGCTCAAAGTTCCAAAAACAATTTAATATGGTTTTAATATAATATATAACCTTATTGTGAGCAGTTTTGTGCAAGAACAATTTTCTTTCCAGTATGCAGTTCCTAAATGACACTGCCCACAATAAGGCCTGTGGATTATGTTGAGTAACCAGAGATTATGTTGCTGTTTGCATTTTTCAAATGTATTTTTTCACTCGTCTCCTCTCCATCTTTCTATGAGGTAATAGTGTCATGTAAGTAGATTGTATATGTTTGCCTGTACGAAATAAATATGAAATAAAAAAAATAACTGGAAGGTTTTCACTTCACTTTAGATTTTCTTTCTCTTTCTGAAATACATTCAAAGCAGAAAAATAAACATCTGCCTTTTTATATTGTAAGAGAGAGGACGGCCTCATGTCTGGCTGGTGACCCGAATCAAGTTTAAGAATTAAAATTTATATAAATTGTCTGCTTTTCAAGCTGAGACTCATTTATATCCTTTCTCTGATTTTTAGTTTGCTGACTTGAATGTTGTCTGTTACTTTTTATGCTACTGTGTTGGTCAGGTCTCCCTTGTAAAATAAATTGTTACATCAGCAGGCCTCAGACTCTGGTAAGACATGGGTTAAATAGATCAAAAGAAAAGAAAAACAGAGACAAAAGATCCCATAGAAATGTGAGGACACATTTCTGCATCATAAACAGTGGTGTAAAAGTATTCAGATCCCTGACTTAAGTGAACGTACTTATACCTCACTGTGAAGGTACTCAGGTACAAGCAAAAGTCCTGCATTCAAAGGTTAGTAAAGCAAAAGTACGAAAGGTCCAGCATCAAAATGTACTTAAGGTATCAACAATAAAAGTACTTAATATTGAGAATTCCCCCACTCAGATTGTTTTATATTTTCCAAATATATTATTGGATTATTATTATTGATGCATTACATAAGCAGTGCAATGACGAATTCTGATAAACTTGTTCTGTTACTATTAATGTATACATTTCAGTCGTGTCCTCAAAACTGTATTTTTACCTTAAAACTTTATTCGCCACCACATCTTCTATCTGTGTCAACTTATCCATGTAGGCCACATCTCTGTTCGCTGTACTGTATATTGTTGGTACATCTGGCATTGTTGTTTATCTCTTCACATGGTGCCAGGAAATGTCTTTATTTCTCTTACATGTAACTTTTGTCATTTCACTGTGTGAAAATACTTGTCACACCCAATGTTCTTGAAATCTCAATAAAGTACCATGTATTTCTAAGTATCATGTTGCAAAACCACTTTTTATTAGTCCTGTGATGATCCTGTATGACAGTGTGCTGATGGCAACTCATTGAGTTTACAGTGCCCTGATTGTAGCTCTTGGTGTTTAAAGTGTATAAACTTCCTATAGGGACTATCATGTGTCTGTGGTGCTCAGTGGTGAGTTTATAATGATCTCATTGTAATGGGGTCGATGCCTTTAGTACAGTTACATTAAAGGAAATTAAAGATTTTTTTCTCTTATGGATAATTTGTCAGATGAACTTATGAAACAAACTGTTACCTACTAAAATAACAGCTGATTTTGTTTGCTCCAATTGCGGTTGAAAAGCATCACAGTCGGACAAACTTGGGATGCATAACATGGCATAACTTACTTCAGGAAATTTAAAACAGAAACTATAAAGAGAAAATAGCAAATGTTGATCAGTGATCAGGATAAAAAAAATGAAACTGACAAGTCATTCTGACTTAAGCATTAAACTTCAACTTTTTTTAAAATAAAAACAAGAAATGAAAATGAGTAGGCCATGACTTAACCATCCAGCCTACCTTCGGCACTTCATATTGACATCACAAGACAACTCATGTTCTCTAGTTCTCCTCTTTGTAACGGGGCTGTCAGATCGGCCCAGTTTACAGCATGAGGCATATGATGTGTTGATCCTCAGAACAAAAGCTTATTGTTTCCCCTCTGATTATCTAATTACAGCTTGAGGCCATACCAGTCTCAAGCATGTCTCAGTCAGGCCACCAGCCTCATTGTTGAAAGATCATATTTAAAGTTTACAGTTTACCGGCTCTGACATTGTCAAACATGGCAATCTAAGCTGATACTTGTACATGACAGCAGTCTTCCTCACAGTTATACCAGTGGAAAAAGCCCATTTGAGTGCTTCAGCCCTCCTCAGATCCTGTAAGCATAGTTCATGCCATGTGAAATGAGGCTATATAAGGTGATTGGGACACAGCCATTGCCATTGTTATGCTTGGCAGAAAGTGCAAGGTCTAGTTGTGGCTGGTGTTTGCGTGCTGGAGGAAGCTAAACAGAGAAGTCTGTCAGAGCCGTTAGTCTGAACCAACGTGAAGAGCAACTGATGGAACATTTGACCCAAAGACATTCTCAATTTGAACTGTCACACACTCTTGTGACACAGCTCGAGGCATGCCATCATGGGTGTTAGCCAACACAGTAAACACATTCACTTGCACGCATTTTAAAGCACAAAACTTCTCATCAACAGGAAATGTATTTAATAACTTTACAAAAGCAAAAGTGGATGTTTGCCACTTGTTGTAGTATTCTGCCCCACCCATTCCACAAAAATGACTGTTGACAGCTTTTTTTTGGTCACTTTATCCACCATACGTTACTGTGTGTCTGGTACATGTATGTTTACATGATAATCTGTTTACACACAACATCGTCTCAACCAGGGAATCATGGTACATTTTAGCATTTGGAGCCTAACCTGTGTTATTTTGGCACAAATGACTGCCTTGCATCATGCAGTCATGACGCACATCAGTCACATGTTAAGTCACTTTTCCATGCAACATTAACTTCGACATTCACATTTTCCATTATTGTAAACAAATGAGTTTCTAGTCAGTATGCCTTTCAAAATTTGTGGAAATGGTTTACAAACGGAATGAAAATAGGATTAAAATTGAGAGATTTTGACCCTATTGGTCTTTTGAGAGTCCTACATGATGACTCAAGACTGACTCATGTTCAGACTCACTTCATGCATCATTTCTGATATTCAGCAGCCAGGTGGTTTTGTCAGAGTCATAAAGGACCAACATCTCCAAAGGTCTGCACACAGATTCTTATCGGATTCTATTATATCTAAAACTAAACCAATAAGATTTTGAGGTGACATCAAAGGGGTCTTGACTAGAGCTGAGAGAGACACAGAGAAGTCCTACAGGACGTGCTGAAGGTGTATGTTGTCCCATGACACACACACACACACAAAGCTGAAGTTACAGTGTGAAGCTTCCACATCGCACACTACATCTTCCACGTCGCTCACATCGCAGCTACATGTCCACAAACACCATGAAGCACCAGCCAAGACCCCCCACGAGGAACATGGTGATCTGCATGCTGTAGATGATCAGGTCATTAAGCACGCCAAAGTCCAGGCGCCGGTGCCCTAACAAAAGCAGAATGACTGACAGCTTGTACTGCAGCCGCAGGAGTACGCGCACGCTGACGTACTGCAGGAAGAAGAGAGCAGAGAGCGCCACCCAGAGCAGAGATGTCAGCAGGCTGCAGCCAAAGTAGAGCAGGAAACGGAGGAAGCTGTACATGCAGCGCGAGCGCAGGTAGAGGTCAAAGTTATTGTACTTGGTGCGCACTAGCTTGGAAGCATGTGTCGACCCACAGGCCGAGTGCATGCAGGTGGTGTGGGGGCCATGGAAGCTGCGCACCCGCCGTGGGATGGGGATCACAGGCATGGGTGGGCTACTGGAGCCCAGCACAGTGCACAGGAGTCCCACGTACAGCTGGAGTCCTCTGTGAGTGCTGCTTCATTTGGTTGTGGAACACAGAGTGGCTCTTGCAGGAGCCCAGGACTGAGATGCAGCTGCTGGTTGTGTCTGTCTGCTCTGAATTCCAGTCAGCAATGTTTCCTCCTTTAAATGCAACAAGAAAAGACATTTTGCTGTGTGTTTTTGAGCATTAGGCATACACAGTGCAAACCGAATAAAAGAAATGCAGGCCTGGGCACACTTCCTGTTCTTAATCTGCAAACAATAGGTATAATTTAAGTCTTTGTCGACACACAAAGCTATTCAATATGTTTTAATTGCTAAATCATAGCTAGCACACAGTACCACCTGTTCCAAGAGGCCTATAATACACATTGTGGTCTAAGAAAAAGTGATCGTGCAGAAGCAATGGTGAGCTTACATGCAACACTATGACGTCGTCGTCCTCATTAAAAAAAGATGGTGTTTGAGTCTCAGACGACAGAAGCATTGTATCACATTATAAACATTTAGATGAAACATAAACACACGGGGTTTGTTTTCTTTTTTTCTCTCTCAACGATGCACTGCTTTATAACAGCGAAGATGAGGGAGCGACGGCGAGCCGGTGCTTGTACGTCCTGTCGCAAAATATACGAGTCATCCTGCTGTGACGACAGCTGCCGAGTTAAAGGGGAAGTGCCCCGAAAGACTCGACGCTGGCTTTGGATTTAAAAACAAACAAACAAATCAATATACTCCACAAATATCACGCAGAGGCCACATTTTGTGTAAAGGTGTGTAATTTTTAGTTTGATTTGGCAAGACCTCCCGAATTTGCAATAAAATGAATCCTCCAATCAGAGGCTTTAACCCGCCCCCAACCTTTGATAGATGAAGTTGACAGATTTAATTATTTCACTGCAGCAAGTTATACCATTAATTAATAAATAAAAGAAATACATCGATAAATAAATAAAATATATAAATGCATTAATTAATCAGCAAATCAATACATTTAAATGCGGAGTAATTAATATGTCTTCAAATGGGTAAAATAAATGAACAATTTAACATTTATTTAATGTCTCATTTATTAATTTTAATTTATTAATGGTAAAAAAAAAAATTATTAAACATTAAATTCCCAAATTATTATTCTTCCAGCATTTGTATGCAATTATGCATCCTTTATTTAAGCATTTATTTTTTATAATTAGTTATGTATTTATAAATTGATTTTATTTTTAGTTCAGGCCTATATATGTCTCCTTAGAGTTTAGAATACTAACCTACAGTGGAAAAAAGTTGGGTGTCCCCTACGAAGGGGGGGTAAGGTCACTTTCATAACCAACTTGGCCATTAGACAAAATTTCTACAGAATAAATAAGACAAAAAAGTAACATGCAGTTTATTAGTGTGGTCCTCCACAATGTCGTTATCGTTATCCACAATTTTTGTGGATAATGATCTTTGGAGTGTTTATACACGAGATTTAGGGACTAAAACATAACAAGGATCATTATCAAAAGTTTTTGAGTATATGTTTTTTTTTAACAATTGCTATTTCTGCTTGCATTTACTTGCAACATTTGTGGAAGAAGACTGTGTAACTTTTCCCCTTTATTTCTGAAGTCATGTGTCTGTATATCTCACAAGGTTGCACAGTGTGTCCACACGCGCGTCCTCAGAAGAGTGTGAAGCCTCTCACTCTGTAACCTTCATTGGGCAGATTTATGAGTTGGCCGAATGATTACATCCCAGCTATCTGTCCACAGGCCAGATGGCAGCAGGTGATGATAAATCATAACAAATACTCGCTTCTTTTTTTTTTTTAAGAGTTTATTGCAGTTGTTAATAGTGTGCCAGATCACTTTACTGTGAATTTAAATGTGTATTATGCAAACTTCGAAAAACAAACCTTATAATATTTAATCAAACATGCATAAAACTGTCACTGAGGCTGAATATATTAATCTGTGTACTTTCACATTATGATTGAGTTTAGCGATGAAATCCATAGCATAGTAATTTGAGTGGCAGCCAAAGTCTTCAGTCAGCCTAGGCCATACCAATTAAAATGGCTGTATATTAAAATTAAGCACTTTTTAATGTCCACAAAGAGTGCTCACTGTGCACCACTTACCTTAACATTTTCTATCACGCTCTGCAGTATATAGGAGACACAGTGGAAAGTGTCAATTGCTCCCTCAGTCAACATCAATGGCTGTGATTAAAAAAAAAGTGTTTGTTGACCCAACTGCAGCCTTGTATTAGGCCATCTCTATTCAGTGTCTTGCAGCAGGATCCATCAGCCTAAACGACTTATTTTTCTCTGTGAAAGCTCTCTTATAAAGAGTTTTAAAGCTTTGGGTCACATATTCAATTGATGCTAAGAGCTGCTTTCAATGCTTTCTTTCATTTGCTCATGTAAAGAGCACTGAGATTCTGCATCAGAAACAAGAGAAACATCTTTATTTTCCAACAGTTATAGAAAGATTATACATCAGTATATTTGCCTTTTTGCTTTTCAGTTTAAGATACATGTTCAGATCACCTTATATCATCTTATAAATGGAGCACTTTATAACTTTACTTATTTACTTACTTATTACTGTTCAGTCATGCAACAAATAGTTCACCTGTGTTCCACTTCAGTGTGGTTTTACTAAAATTATATCAATATTATTCCAACAATAACAAACAAAACAAACAGAACTAATTCCACTGGATGCTAAAAAGTTTTGAAATCAGTATCTCACAAATTACTTCCTTAAGTCACAGAGCTATCGCATCCATTTGGCAGTAACTTGGTTCAGAAACTTTCTCTCGACCGGAATCTTGTTTTTTCTATCTTCTCCCTGAATTGGATTCGAGGATGTTTGGATCACTTCAGGACCAGAACCTGCTGTGCGCTTCTTCTCCCAGCTGAGTTGATTCCATTTGGCGAAAAAACATTCTGCCTATCTTCCCCTGTAGCTCCCTTGAGAGGTGTTGTTGTAATGGGTTGCAGTATTTTCCGGTTAGAAGATTAATGGTGGTCATTGAGAAAAAAAAAATACCTTGAGGGTTATCCTTGCTTGTACTGAAGAACTGGATGAGGGCAGCCCAAGGATATGACACCTGTGAGAGAAAGATAAGAAAACTAAATACAAGGAGACAAAAGGGGAAAAAACAATCCCTGGCCACCTGTTTTCTTGTCTACACTGAACCCACTTACTTATTATTGATTGATTCATTCACTTATGTAATTATTCTTTTTTTAATCACACTAATTAGACGTATAAATTACTTGTCATTATTCGTATTGTAACCACATATTCATTTAATGAAAGTCCACTTCATACTTATCAGTACTTTTCACTGAATCAGTAAAAAAACAGAAACCTGATTTCAAGCTCAAGATCAGAAACACTATAGAAGCTGAGGGGTGAAGGTAATCTGGTTACATTTTGATAATAAGTTAACATGTTTAAGCATATCATTATTATCTTGTCAATACTGATGAGAACACTTCATCAACCCGCTGTTGTCTGTTTTTAATGAGTTGACCTATTTACAAGGCTCACTGATCAAACGGAACAAAGCAACATTTAGAAATGAGCCAAGTTCTAAATTGGTGTTTAACAATGAGACATCTGATATAATATGCTGACGGGAAACACAGGCCAGATATGATTTTTAAATTAATTTCATTTGTAATATTTGTAGAGGCATATTGTGTTTCCTTTTTTAAATATTTCTTGGTTATGTCTCACAGATTTAATTATATTTTCATTAATTTGTTTTAGAACATTTGGATAATACTCCCCCTGCTAGATGTTGGCCTGGAGTGAGCACACACATAAAAAAAAAACCAAAAAAAAAAACTTGGATTTCCACCACTGGAGGGAGCTGTTTGTTCAGGTTTTACTGCCTGTAACGGCGCTTTCCAATCCACCGCTCATGAGTAAAATCACATTCAAGGGCATAGCACCAAGCTCTCTCTCTCTCTCTCTCTACCCTCTTTTTTATATAGGCATATTTGAACAAAATCCAACTCCTACATTACTGCCGCCTTTGATAAATGGACAAATGCTGCAACATTACAGCTGCGAATGCCTCGAATAGTGCCAAGTTTAGATGTTGGCTTTCCCCTACATCTGGTTAATAACTGCACCCAAGCTGAGGAAGCTCCTCTGTCTCGTACCATTATCAAGAAAAACGATGTCAATAAAGTGGAAGCTGGTGATTTAGGCATCCAAGTGCCCTTGTAAAGGATGTATACTGGTACTAATCATGCATTATGGCAATATTATTGACTCATACTCTTCTCCTCCGAAACAGGACGACCTTTTGGAGAATCACATCCTCTTCCCGGAGGTGGAGGTTGGTCAGGGGAAGAACATTCTGTGCAGGTTGTAACTTTCTTTCCAAGTTTGAAAGCAACTGAAGAATGGTGCTTTTAAAATGTCATTGCCAAGGCTACTTCTTCATTCACTGACAAACTGCAGAAGGCCAAATCTACTTTGTACTTGAAGCCTTGTGGAGTGGCAATTGCATTCCACAGTTATCCACCCTCCACCCCCTCCAACCTTTGCCAATACATTGCCATCATGACCCAAAGAGTGTCCAGAGTAAGCAAGATTAAAGGGGCAACATGTCAAAATCCTCTTTGACTCCTCCAAATACACTTGGGCTAAATCAATTAATTAATTAACTAAGTAGAGGTCACAGCCAATAGTGGAGCTAAGACAAATTAAATCAATTAGTCGGGCTAATAAGATGAGGGAGACTTTAATTAGTGAAAGTTTAATCAAAGCCATGTTTGCGCTGTGCTTTCTTATGAAGCAGCTCAATGGATCTCCGAGAGAAAAAATCCATTAGGCCTGTCAGAGCAAACTTTGGCCACATATATGAAAATATGAGCTTGTTTCTTTTTTATGTTCTTGTATGCTTTAGTAACGGGAGTTTCTGCCCTTTTTTTTATTTGGGGCATAACACAGAAAGGTGTTTTAGCATGCTTTCTGATAAGGAATCATTATCCGTGTAGAACTTTAATATGAAAATTAATAAGATTAATATATGAGAAAAAGGCCTTACGCTTATCCACTTCCAGGGTAGTTAGGTGTGCAGAGGATGCCAAGCCTGAGGGAGCAAATTAAGTACCCAATTAAACTAATTAAAATAAAACATGATGCAGGCAGCCAGGTCGGACAGTTGCTTCCAAGTTTCTTTGGTATATAAAGTTGAATTATTAAGGAAATTGCGCTGAGCACATTCAAACACTCTCAATCTTCCTCAGTGTTTCATCTTGTGGTCTCATCCTCTGTTTTGCATGTGTGTCACTTAACTGCATGTATCTGTGTGTGTGTGTGTGTGTGTGTGTGTGGGGGGGGGGGGTCTGTGTGTTTCATAATCCTGTCAAGCCATCTGTTGTCATTAAAACCTGCTCCTGTTGCACCATAGATTCCAAGTATTCATCTGGCCAGATGTTACTTTGAACTATTGTAGCTCAAAGTTTGGCTGCTTATTTACAAACCTTAACAACTTTGAAAAGCTTAATATGCTTATATGTGTTAATTGGAAAAAAACCCCCAGAAGGTTTTTTGTCATGTTAAGAGCTGAGTTACACTTTAGGGATATCTTAAAATTTGGATTCTGATGATATTATCTACATTTTCATTTCAATGAAGCACTTCTTGACATTAGAATTGCCTATAAATGGCAAGTTATTAAATACAACAGAGAAAATGCGACATGGATTCAGATCTTTCCATTTTGGTCCATTTTGTCTCTTTTTCTTGTCCCCCACATGTGGCTGGATTGAGCCTGGCTATAGTGTTAATCCATGGCATAAGGGGGCTAGGCTGGATTAACGACTGATGTGGAAACATCTGCATGCGTGGATCAGAGGGTGGTGAAGCTGAATTTGAACCTCCAAGACCTCACAATTCAAGAAGATCTTTATCAGATCTTTTGATGGGTGGCCTCTCTCGACTTGCTGCCATAAATAAGGTGTAATAAAATTTACCTTAAATAAAATTTAAAATCTTAACAAATAATTTCTTCTTGGTGACATTTAGAACAGGTCTGATTTGTTTCAGGATTGTGCTAACACATCAGCAACTCTAAGTGTAGGAGTGATAAAACAATAGTTATACAGTGAACCCTCGTTTATCGCGGGGGTTACGTTCCAAAATGAACCCGCGAAAAGCGAAATCCGCGAAGTAGTCAATTATTATACAGTGCAGTATTATAGAACGAAACCAAAGATCAGAACCTGTTTTCAGGCCCAATCATTTGTTTTAGAAATAGAAATATAAACAGTTTCTTACAAATAGCTATGATCGTTTTTAGAAATACTGTAAAATAATAATTTTGATAATCAACCTACGAGGTTGGACACATTGTGACTCGCGTATTTCACGGAGTGTCAAGTGGAATGTTTATGATGTGTTTCCAGGGGGACCGATTTGAGTGACACACTTACCGGGTCGAGAGCAGGCTATCGTGATAAACTTTTGCTTATGCTTATCCTGACTCCGCTCCGCTGTGGCCACTTTTTCTACTGAAGCAGAACACAATGCGCGTTCATACACTGTAAAAAAAGCATAAAAAACTGCCCTAAAAAAATCCGCGAGACAGCGAAGTCGCGAAACATGAACCGCGAGACAGCGAGGGTTCACTGTATATATTTTATTGTATATAGAGTAGTTTCTGCAAACATGGCGTAGAGCCCGCAGTTTTCCCGCCGACATATTGGCAGGAGAGCGCATGCGCCAGCACCCAGTTTGTTCCGTAGACTATAAAAGTAAATTTGGTTAAGGTGGTTGATAGATAAGGTTTGTTCGCTTGCTTTAATTTACGGTACAGAGTGAGTTAGATTGCCGACGTGCGCCGGGATGCGAAAACAATCATTGACAAACGTAATGGAAATCTTTAAAAATCAGACCCCTATAGATCCTGAAAACCGAAAGAGCAGTTTAAAACAAGCTGAAAGCATCAAGACGGATTTTGATTGTGTGTGACCACTTCATACCAGGTACATAACACAACGCTACAACAATAATATCTTATGTATTTACTTCACAAACTTTTTTGAAGTTTACAACGCAGCTTCAACTTTATCATCCCTAGCCTACACCCATTGCTTCAATTAAGACTAAATCCTCAGTAATGATTCACCCGTCGTGAACATTTCATGAGGCTCCAATGCCAGCTGCTGTTTATCACAAAGTTATAATTTCGGGTATGAGGTGAACCCTCATATTAATTAATTAAGACAGAAATGATGTTGCTCACTTCCGAAGATACAGACTAACTGTTAGCTAAATGCTAAACGTAAGTTAGCACACCGGTTACATTAGCGCTACTGTTTGTTATGCTAACGGTTAGCCTACTTAGTCGAACTTACCCGTTTGGTGACGCCCAGCAGTCTTAGCCGTTACACCCCAAAGCTGAATATTATCCACAATTCATATTTCTTATGTTTTCAGGACTCCTCGGGGTGAGACGAGGGAAACGAAGTTGGTCTGAATTCTGAAGGTGTGCAACGGTAACCGATCCGACTGTTTAAAGACTTCATCCATCTATCCCGTGGCATTATAAAGGTCAGTCATGTTTAATCCACAAGTTTTATTGTATAATGCTCATTGTCATTCGATTTATTTTACTTTTGAGGAGGAAGACATGTTACTGTGGTGTTAGTTGTTAGCCAAATTTACCGGTCCAAGCTGTGAGACAATCAGAAACAAAGCCTCTGATAGGTCGACGGGGCAGGAACACGGTCTCTGATTGGTTGATAGGGTCAATCCATCACGGCTGAATGGTCAACGGCTAATAACAACGATGTAAAGGCAGCTAGTGACTGAGAGATTATAACGATCACAGAAGAATTTCTAATTTAAAGTACTTTGTAAACTTGACCCTACTGCCACTCTGCCAGCACACACAGTTGTTCATAAGACAAAGACATAGGTTTTGTGTTTTGCATATTTTGCATATAGACGGCATTGTATCTGCATAGAGCCATTAATATGCAGGCATGGTTTAGAGAGCAGGGGAGACTGGGGGGATTAGGCTTGATTCAGTCCTCACTGGGGGGAGTTTGAGGAAGGAGGAGGTTTACATCAACAAGCCCTGATTTATGTTGGTGAACAGATGGCGGAGAATTGCTCTGTTTGGAAAAGATGTGCAATTTATTTTAGTTGATATTGTAGAGAGAGAATTAGAAAAAAGATGGTTGAGATAGGGATACTGTAAAACTAGCAGGGTAGAATTTCCCCTTACTGCATGTTGATCCTTTATTGTTCTGTTTTCGCAAAGTCTGGTGGAGTGTTTACAATCTGTGGGAACTCACAGCTCTCTGCAGTTGGGCAGTTACCTTTTCGTACTCTTTATTTTTGATTTCTGCTTGAAATGCAGCTTTTCAAGGGATTTCGGCTACTGTACCATTCTGTGGTGTGACGCTGTCACTCTGCCATGTCTAAGAAGTAACAATGAGCTCAGGCATCTTATTGGGGTTTGATTAGTTTTCAGAATCACCTTTTATCCCATTTGAGTTTGGCCCGTCCACCCAACAGTTTCTGGAGCAGCACAGCTGATGTAATCCCTCTTGTCAATTAAGGATCCATACACCACCATTACATCAAATAAGTGGAAACATGATACAGTTACCGCATACGGGATCCGATCAATACAGTCCACTGCCACTTCCAATCCACACACACACACACACACACAC
Source organism: Hypoplectrus providencianus (assembly GCA_028566105.1). Taxonomy (NCBI): domain Eukaryota; kingdom Metazoa; phylum Chordata; class Actinopteri; order Perciformes; family Serranidae; genus Hypoplectrus; species Hypoplectrus providencianus. Next base: position 7,987,742 of record JAOWBC010000711.1, read on the forward strand.
ACACACACACACACAGCATTTTACTATTTAATTGATTTATGGAGATTTAGCCTGCAGAAACATATTGATCCTCATGTGCCAGTTTTGATGGAATATGGTGATCCGGAATTTCCATAATTAAGATTAACAAGTGGCCCCAAATGTAGAATTTGGTATATTTACACAGGACTGAGAACTGTCATGACAAGAAGCAAGTCATGGTTGAAAAACAAGCTAATTGTGTTATTGTACTATAAAGTGAACCGACGAAAGGCCTGTTGATTTTTAACAAGCATGCGAAGAGAGAAAGGTCAATGCTAACGAGAGGCCTTCAATGAAGGGCGCGCCAATACAAGCAGTTAAAATTGAGATGGGTTAGAAACCTAGGGTGTGAGATAGGACTGGATGTCAGTCTGTGTTTGAGAGTGCATGTGTTTAGACAAATAAATAAGGAGTGCAAGTGAATGGATACCAGTGAGGTAAAGCTCGAACCACTGGCCACCATTAGCCTGATTGGCCTGAGAGGTCAGCAGGGGTCAATTGATGGGTCAATCACATTGTCGATTTGATGACCCAACCACATTGGTTTGGCAAATAAAGGGCTGAACACCGGACACGCGCTCCCTCCCTTCGTCTGAGTTATTGTGCAAGCCAGGGCTACGTTACATTAACACAGAAAAATCTATCCGATCACTTATGCTGATTTATGCCTGGACTGCTTTGCCCCGTCAACCCTCTTGACCAGCTCAAGAGAACATTTTTAATGCAAGAAGATTTATGCTGCAAATTACTTCACAGTGGTAAAATATGAGTGCATGAGATTTGAAATCTTTGCAGTGTTTTTGTGTTGGACTTTAAAGCAGGGTCACATCTGATATTTTGTTTGTCAAATATCTTCTTTTGACATGCATCTCTTTTGTCACCCAACATTTATTTACTATCCATTATAGTCATCAATTTAAAAAAAAAGCCAGACCTACATGTGATTTGAACCAAATCGTGGCCTAGATTAAAAAAGCAAGATAAACGCATCAGTTTTCCAAGCCTCTCTCCTAATCTGTAGCTAAGTGCCAGGAGATCTGCGTATCTTTATCAGTGCCCCATTAATGATACAGCAAGTACAAAAGTACCCCAGCTCAGATACCACTCTTCCTTTAACCCGCCAGATCCAGATCCGCCTGAGCCACTAGAAAGAAATACCTCCACACGCTCTCAGCGACATGATGTCAGGGGTCAAAAGGTTAAGGGTCAAGAAAGCACATGACCTAAACTCAGTGCGTCATTGCCACCAACAAGGCAATGAAAGGATTAATAGGAGGATCAAAGTTCTTTCTCTTTTTGTTTGATATTTCTCAATCAAAAAACAGGTGAAGTTTAACAAACAGTTTACATGTTCTGTAAAAAAAAAACCTGAAATGTTATGATTCACTAAAGTTTGGAACAAGATTGAATAAATTTATCATTCTTTTTGATATCTTCATCATTTTGATTGTAATGGAGACAGGAGGGCGATTGAGTTAAGTTCAGCTCTTCTTTGTTGGGAGCTAAGATACACCTAGAGGATTTTTGAGTCAACTTACAATTGTGAAATTTACTCATCATCTTATTCTGGGAATCATGTTAGCAAACAGCTGAACATTTACGCATACAGCAGACACGGGGCAAGATTAGCATTCATTTGGAGTTATGCTTCTGTCAGCCTGATTAATGCAAGTCCAATATTCACAGCTCTGCTCCGGTCTCCAACTCCTGAGGGAAATATCTGGCTCTTTAACAGCTAAATGCTCCACTATTCTCACCAACTAGTCACTAATTTTGTCTGTCTGCTGTTCGCCTCTGAGCTGGCAGTGTAAAATGGGTTTATTAGACCTCTTTCTGGGAACATCTTCTTTAGCCACATCTGGGAACGATGTTGATAAAGAGCTGTGAGAACCAGAACAGTAAAGCTGTTGGACAGGGGAACTTCATTGTTGCATGTTTTGATTGAGTCACCGTGAGAAATCTGTTTCACATCCTCATATTGTTAAAAATATTGATAATAGCAGCTTTTATAGCCTTAAAACCCAGGATTGCTCAAAGAGAGATTGCACAGATTTGTCCCAGACATGACGTCAGGACCACAGCTGTACAGTACCTTCTCTGTTTCTTGCATAACCTGTTAGTTTTTTGTTTAATCTGTCTGTAGTACAGCTGGCTCATCTTTCGTTCGAGTGCCTCCATTTCTCCACTTTTTCTCCACCTGGCAGCATAAATTTGCCTTCTGCTTAACTGTCCACACTTTCCCCCTATAGTTCCCTTTTCCAGCTATTGGCATCAATAGGTGGCTTTAAGTATCTGATTGATCACCCTTTTAATTCATGTTTTTCTGCTAGCTCACAGGTCTTACCAGTTTCAATTGGGGTTTGTTGGATTTCCAAAACAGCAACCCTGTATTTAATTAAACGAAAGATACAGTATTTATTAGCATTTTCCTTCTTTGCATCATGCTATTTTTTGTTATTTTTGCACTCAGGTATTTCACATATAGGAATAGTATTACAAGATCTGGTAAAAGCACACATAAAATGTATCGGTAGAACGTAAATCAGGTTGAGGATATCAGTCGTCCAGGACGCTGTTTTGACAATAGCTGTGTTCAGCAGTGCTGCAGATCAGGTGTCCAGCTTCACACACGGTGACCCCAGGTTTGCAGGTTTGCGGTTACCTCCAAACTCCTCCAATATTAAACACAGACGTCTATTATCTGCAACCGGTCTCCCTTTACACAGGGACACACGCAGAGACACACATGCACGCACACACACAAGCATCGGCCTGGACACATGCACGCGTCTTTTGTGTTTTGAACTTTAAGGACAATGGATGGGCTCACAATGAAATATTTAAGAAAGAGCAGCACATAGCCTGTAAGGTGTTAGAGGTCACATCACCAGGAGAAAGAGGAGGAGAAAGAAACAGGTAACATCAAACTTTGTGGTTATGTGCTTAAAACTGAAACTGCCCTGGCAACATTCACTTCCTGTGGATGTCCGTGATCGTCGTTATCTATGTTAGTTTAAGTTTAAGATAAAGGTTTATGATGTTTATTCTTTTATTTTCACTTATAAATGCATATGGGGTTAATTTCTTGAGAATTTCTGGCAAAAAAAAAAAATTAAATATTGAGCATAATGCAGTTGCTTGAGGAAATATTTTTCCTTTGTTTCTAAATTAAGGAGATGTGTGAGATTATGTTCGAATCTTGGGAAACGGGATGTTTTTTTTCCTGAAGTGAATGCAGTTTAGTTCTATAATTTTCAAATATTTTCTAGTTTCATATCAATCTGTTTCCAAGCAAACTTTCCTTCATCTTCAACAAAATCAGCATTCCAACACCACTAGTTGATTCCTACCAGAATAATTAGTTCCTCCTAAATTCCTCGCATGTAACCACATTTTCATACTACAAGAGCAGACTTGCTTCAGAGCTTGTGGTGGCTTATCCTGCCCAGGTGGGGTTTTGTCCCAGTCAGCTTGCTACAAAGAGCGTTTAGCCTCTCCTGAATAATCCAATGAGAGCATCCGGTAGATGGAGTCCCGGGGTTCGAAACCTGAGAGCGACATCTGACACATACACACAGAGGGGACTTGGGGACTGAATGACTTCAGTGGTTGTTGGTGTTTGTGTGGCTTCTGGACATGTCACCTAACCCACAGTTCTCTCCAAGCCCCCACCTCTCTGCTCTCTTGTTGATGCCTAAATGGGGCAGAGTGGGTAGTGGCTGGAATAAACGCACTCTCTCACCTGGCCTTGAAGGGTTAAGTTTCCACCAAAGTGTCTTTGGTCTGGCTTTTATGTCTTGCTGTGGTCTGACGTGATATTTTTCATCTACTATGTGTCTGCATCTGTATTTTATTTTGTAGATAAAAGGAAGAATCCTTTGAGAAGCTCCTGCCTCATGCTACCAATGGCATTTGTATCTATTGAGAGAAACCAATAAATTGAATATTGAACTAAAATCTTACTTGGAGACCTAGATGTATTCACATGCTGCTTGGGTGGTCCCATTTCCTCAGTTTGGAACTCAATCTTCCAACATTTTGTGTGTTTATGTGCTTTAAATTGTAATTTACAAATGACATGGAGGCTACAATAAAAAAAAAAACAAAAGATATGTTGTATTTTAGTGCTCAGAGTCTTGATAAGTGGAGGAAATGGATTTTGTGAGCCATATGAAATATGATGGGGAATTCATTTTTTCAATTATCAAAGCACCACATGAATGCAGCACAGATACTCTATCTTGCAGCGTTAATTAAAATGAAAAATAGTTTGTGTATCTGCCCTGTAATTCAGATCTGATCCAAAATTTAATGGGTTCTTTCTTGGCTCATGCTTCACCATTTCACCAAGTTTCATGCAGATCTTGCCTTTAGTCTATCCTTAATCTTACAGCCAGACAGCACCTAAAACAAACTGACTAGACATGGGCATCTGAGAAAAGCAATGTTGCACCTTTTTTTATATTTTATTATATATTTCCCACCAACGTCATGGTGCGGTCCAGCCGTGACAGAGGTTCATGTCCCAGCTGTCAAGCAATCACAATTACTGTATATTTGTTGGCCACCTCTACGACTCGCCCTGAACGTAGTGCTCAGTAACTTATCGCCCCGTCCCTAACCTTTCTGGGCAGAGGGAGCATCCATCATCTTAAAGTGCGATCTATTCCGGTCCACCTTCAGTCAGGAGGGGAAAGGCCTTAGCCAGCGTGTGTGTGTGTGTGTGTGTGTCGGCACAACTTATGGGCTGTCAGCACAAAGTGCAGAGCCTTGCCGGAAACTGACAACCACTGAATGACTGACAGGGACATTGCACCATTATGTTCCCTATATGTGTGTGTGTGTGTGTGAATGTTTGTATGCTTGTGTGTATAATCATGCACATTAAACCTCCCCTCAGTTATATTTCTCTCTTTGCCCTCAGGGATCTTTCTGGGTTTTTTTTTTTTCATGCCACTCGTCACGCAGTGAAGCAATGTACACAACCACCACTTATCATTATGATGGCTTCAACGCTGTCACCTAGAAATGTGACTGTGGCAAATTAGACAAGCCTTCTTTAATCATTGCTACAGTTATGGCTTTCCTCCCATCCAAAGACTCCTATAATTGTTTCTTTTTACATCTTAATGTACCTCTGTACATTTTCATATCTCACGCCCAAAAACATATTAATTTCCTGCTAGGTGACAAACACATAAACAAGTTAAATTTCTGCTGTCATGTGGAGCTCCTCCTCCCTCATTTCACCTTTTTACCCCTTTTTCTCACTTTCAAATATTCTCGCCTCTTTTTCTACTCACTCTCTGTACCATGTGATCCCTCGCTCCTTCTCTCCCCCCCGCCGACCCTCCTCTTTCCCATCAGCACCCAGGGGCTGATGAATGCGTGGCCTACTATTGATCGCGATGGGTGATGGATGATGGCTGGGAGATGAGTGATGGGGTGCAGGCAAAGGTGCCAATAAGGGGGCAGCCAGAGGGTGGGGTCTCCCCTACTGGCGCTAATGGGAGAAGACTAGGGGAGACGGCCGCTCAGCCCCGCCTTCGCAACCCCGACCACGTTCAGTGCTGCGTTTCAGCTCTACTTTGCATTTTCTTCCCACACGCTGCAGCTACGGGTCACGCTTTTACGTCCTGTTTGAGACAGGCATTGCTTTGCATCCAGTGTGCGTTTGTGCATGTATGTAATTGCATGAGGTTGCAGAAAGTGTGTGGCCACAAGTGTGGGAGGAAAACATAGGGTATGGGTGTGTACATGTGTGTGGGTGGTTGCAGCGTGGAGGAGGGGGGTGGCGTGCCCAAGTGGTGGTTAGTACGAAAAGATGATGGATGATGGGGCAGGAGGGGAAGACTGCTTCGCAGCTCCAAATTGATATCCCAGCAAATGTTTTTGTCTGCTGTGAAAAATGGTGCCGCAACTCTCATCTCCGCTGCCCCCCAACCTCCCTCCACCCTCCCCCTCTTTGGTCTCTCTTCTCTCTCCGCAGTGAATCACGCCCTGCAATCCATTTCCAACACCCAAAGCTTTACTTCCCGCTCCCCTGTATCGTGACAGCAGCTGATCACTGCACCGGCCTTCTGGCTTTCTGCTCACATTGTATACCTGGCTCTCATTTCCTTGTTGCTATAGAAACCTGCCCCGGATTATTGTTCATCACCCCACATCATTTATCCCTCTCATTGCCTTGCCCCTCCTCACGCAGCATTTAGAGAAAACTGCCTATCAGAGTCGATCAGTTGTGGACTATTAGTGTGACATTTTGGGGAGGAGTGTAAGGAAAAGTAAAAGTCCTCCAGGGGGATGGCAACTAGTTTGCTCAGTGAAGTTTGGTGATTGTGCCATGTAGTTTAAAAATGTTATGCTTTCCCCATTCTTCCAGTGTACCAGCTTTGGTAAAAAGTAGATTTTCCTCTTAGGCATGAATCAGAGGCCAACAAAAAAATTGAATTTCTTTCACTTTCATTGAAGCAAGAACAAGAAAATAGTATGCCTCTAGGCCCGGGGGGTCAGCAAATCTTGGCTCCTCAACCCATCTGCAATGGCTCCCTGTGGCTCTGACAAAAACATTATTTGAAATTAAACAATCATTTCTTAATTTCTTTATATTTTAATTTCATTTATCATTGGTGTGGACCCAAAGCAACTTGTATTCATCAGTGGTAAAATATGTAGTTTATACTAGGACATAAAAAATATATTTTATTTACTTAAATACACATCATAGCCTATGAAATTCTATGTCCCAGAGGCTAAAAATTGCAAATTTCAATTGTAATTTCAGTTTCTTTAGCTAGGGTAGATTTGAATATTGTTTTTGTGTAAAGCCTCTCATTTGCACTTGGTTCGTTGCATCATCCAAATAAATGCTCATTATGATATATTAGAAATAATGCGTTACTCTTCCTTGTAAATGTTTTTTTTGTTTGGCTAACAGTTGCTCTTTTGTTAATAAAAGTTAAGCATGATTGATTCTCAATTTCACTCAAAAGAAGGAATAAAAAAAAGAAATGTAATGGATTGAAAAGATTATACCACATGTAAGTACTACGTATCGAATCTGCAACCGCTTCGAAATGCTTACCATGAAAAATGGTGACTTTGCTTATGAGGAAGTGTTAATCTCGCTCCTTTGAATTCAAGGGCAGGAACAAATGACCTATGTAGTCATATGAGTGGGAGGATTTTAAGTTATTTCATTTTTCTCATTCCCTATATGACTTGGACTGTAGCAATGTTACCCCATTCCCAAAACTCTTAACTTTGGTGAGTACAATAAAAATAGATTTTTCCTGAATAGTCTCCTGATTTTTATGTGGGTCGCTATTCCCTTGCAGGCTGTGCATCCTGTGTGGGTTTAAAGTAGTGTAGGAAGTAAGGCTGACACATTCAAACCATCGGATTGCATACTTCAGACTTCTCAATGCTTTATGGTTCTGGGGCAAAATCAAGTGCTTGGGATGAGAAATGAGAGAGTAATGGTGGGAGAAAGGGATGAGAGAGTTGGGAGATCACAGGAGAGATGGGGATGAGCTCACTTCTTTTGCAGTGCTTAAGGAGAGAACCATCTGCAGGAGAGATTTTGCCTCAGATTAGGAGTGAGGCGAGGCTCCAGTGGAGAGGATTACGCCCGCGAAACAGAAGCAACACTAATAGAGGACAATCCAGCTGCCTGGAACGAGCTCTGCCACCCACCCAGGAAGACACATTAGCAAAAGAAAAAAGAAAACACAAAGAGATACACATTACTCCATACTAAGAACTGCACATATATTCAAAAAAAGGATTAAAGAATTCTTGGAATCAGCAGCACCCAGGCTTGAAGCCAAGAGCAATATTTGTGAAAAATACTTGCCCATGCAGACATCATAAATCAGGCTCATTATTTATCACCCTGACTGTTGTGTATCCGGAACATCTTGTTAATTTGTCTTTTATGAGGAAATGTTTCTCCTAATCACTGAACATAACATTGACATAAATAAAAATTTGTGCTAAAACTTTACCAGATGCCTTTATATTATGATAGATATTTTTAAATGTTTCACATGCTAACTGTCCAAAAACCCATTCTTTCCCTCCTTTTCTCTGAAGGATCTAAAAACTTTAACAACAGCTGTGTTTTTTTACAGTTATATACTCTAAATCTGAGGATAAAGTCCGGCTATGTTTGTCTCCAGGATATGTCGTAACTCTAATCCTAGTTCACTGACTGGGTTGCCCAGTTAAGGGGCCAAGAAGCCTACTCCCATAAGACCAATCTCCCTGACATCTGGGCCTCTGCCTTTCTCTGGGCTCCAGACAGATGTTGGATGATTGTTAAGCTCCCAGGGTTCTTAGGGACGGAGAAGCAAGAGCCGCCCATGGTTTGACTGTGGTTCTAATATAGCTCTGTGTCAATCAGGCATGTGCATCCAGAAAGTATTCATACCCCTTCACTTTCTCCACATTTTGTTGGTGGTCCTTCTGTAGGGTTCTCCCATCTCCTCAGAGGAACGCTGGAGCTCTGAAAGTAACACAACATGGTAATTTTTTTTAAAGGCTAATAACATCCACAGTGTTTGGTCTTAAGATGCCTTATAGTAGAAAAGTCCTGGGATTTCTACAACAAAGGCTTTAAAAGAGTTCTAAAATCCGTTTTCACCAATTCATCATGATAAGTTAATTTGGACCTTTATTGCACCTGAACATGAGGTAAAATAACAGCATATAGTGTATGGATTAAACCATGTGTGCTGGTCACAGCAGAGTTGATGTCAGAAAAACCTTCTCTGCTGCTTCATCAAATCTAACTGACATCAGTCAGCTGCGTTCTAACCACAGAATGACCTACAGTGTAAGACATTCAGTCAATGTAAACGTGCTAAAACTCCTATCACGATCGTTTTCCTGCCTCTGCTAACTTTAGCACCATTTCCTTCAGATTTACTGTTGAGGGGTCAGATCACTTGTTATTCTCAG
>JAOWBC010000711.1:8018793-8029927 GCA_028566105.1 Hypoplectrus providencianus
AAACCTGATCGATAAGAGGGAATTATTCCCCAGAAAAATATACCTTCGCCTTAGTTTCATGTAATTGAGGAAAAAAAAACCTTATTATTGTCTCCAAACTCAATCAGCCAATCACGTCAATCTTGTATTTTAAAATACATCGTTTAATTTTACATTTCGAGAACAGTCATAGACTGATTTCATCACTGTTTCAGTGATAAAATCGGCATAAAATAACACACATTTATGACATTAAAGTTGTGATTGTATAAAACCTGAAATAGCATTATTAGAAAAAAAAAATGAATATCAGAGAAAGGCGTAGCGATAAAGACAACCAACTGATTAAAAATGGCATTGACACACGTATTCTGACAATAGACTTCACTAAATAAAATTATACAAATAACCCCACAAATCTAATTGTGCAGCCCGAAACTTGAAGGATTGAGAGTAATTTCAAATTCTTTAACAAAGTGCAAGCTGCAGAGTAATTTGGAGAATTAAAAGCCCATTATGGAAAAGTGCTCGCCAGGTTATTATTTTGTCACGTGTAATAATCTTTAACAAGCATCAGCCATTTTTACACAAGGTCAGTTTTAGACACAGAGGCCTGCAATAGCATCCCAAAACCACAGATGTATTTTAACAATGTTCCCTCTAACAAACAACGGCAGATTGAAGTAACAGATTGCATTTACAAACAACCAACAAAACAAAAAAGGAAAAAAAATAAATTAAGGACACCAAAATGCCAAGTGCGACGCTATCAGGCCTCTTTATTACTAATTAAAAGAGGCTCAACCACTTCATATTCCATCCGTGCAAGGAATCGCATTCCTATTGTTCTGCTGTGGACAATTCGTGAAACATTAATGAACCATTTCTTCAGGCATCGCCAGCGAAGCCCTGCACAAGTGCTGCTGGGGCTGCTGGGAGCCACGTCAGGAACAGGTGTATCCAGGTCATCAATAATTCAACGCGCTCTGTAAAACTAGAAAGCTGCGGCCTCCGGTCTCACGGTGCGAACCAATGAGGTGTCCAAGCAATTTGCTCACTTTATGGGGCCCACCTGGAATATTACAAATATAAAGGACTGGATATAAGAATGGAAATACCGTGCGTAAATTCACTGTTGCTGCTCCACTCTATCCCTCTTTAGAACTGTGCCAAATGGACGGTGTGTTCGTTAATTAAAAGGGTGAACTCGTTAACCAAGATGCATAAAAGATATTTTATATTATCGTTTAGAAAACAAAAAAACGTGCATAAAATTTAAACACGTAAACCCTTTCGAATATTTACGATAAAGACTGCTATGTTTGTTTGGAAAATGCATAAAAACCAAATAACTAATTAAAACCATCATTTGCACTCCAAAATAGTGTTCTAAATGTAAAATATAGTATATCTTAATTTGAAAGGACCATTCAGATAAATCAAAGGTCAAATGCCTCATGCGTAAAAGATCTGGAGCAACGAAAGTGGCACATGTCCTCTTTCTCAGCAGCTGTAAAACTGATCCGCGCGACAGGACAATTTCTCCAAATTATAACCACTGCCCAGCTGTAGCATCCATCATCCATAAGGCAGTTATGATAATACACACATATTCAACATGGTTCACTTACAGGATGCACACAAAGGCCTATTTAAACACGCTGAAGTCTAATAATGTAAACGCAAGCTGCACATACAGATATGCGTAATATAAACACTGCAGAAAACAATAAATGTATATTATTTGGCTTCCGGTTACCTTTCCGTAGCTCCTCACTGTGCGACAGCAAAGCAAGGAGCATCTCCGTGTTATTTGGTGCCTCTTTTGGAGAGTTGCGCTCACTGTTTCCATCCATTGCTCATGATTTACCCTCACATGAACGCAAATCTGTCTAGTTTCTAATCCGTCCACACACACACACACCCGGCAGGTGCTGTCGAATGTGTGTGTCAGCAGCCCCAGTGGAGACCGGAGAGAGCGCGAGAGTGCGGTGCGAGTTTGCTTTTTTTTTTTTCTGCTTCAGTGTGTTGAAGCCTGGGCAGGATTAAGCTGCGCCGTTTCCTGGGCGACAGGGAGATAGATTAACATCACCTACGGAGAGGACCTCACCCGGAAGAGGACTACACAGGAGGTGAGAGGAAAAGCCAATAGAGTTTCGGTGCTGGGTGGTGCCGTTACTCAGATACGTTACAGTACTATAGCCCATATTACTCCCCAAATAGTACACAAAGGGAGCGGTGTTTGCTTGAGTTTGATTACCAAACTTTTCAATAGAGAAAAATATTTTTGTTTTCAAGTTTGAAACAATTTCACCCTATGATTCTGTAATATTTATCAGCATAACATCGAAAGATATGAGGGCATTATTTAGGGAATTATTCGTTAAAGGAAAAGAAAAAAGAGTTTGTAAGATTTACACTGATGCCATTGAAAAATGGCTACATGGAAAATATTCTGCAACTAATTTTGCTTTATAGGTTTAATATTGCTTCACCGAGTTAGTACGTAATATTCAACAGCCCAACAAGGCGGAACATTATTACGTAAAATGTTAATGATGCCCGCGTGGCAATGAGTCCAACAAAACGAGCAGTTTACAGCCCTGAAAAAATCCAGAAAACTGGACACCATTATGCTGTTGATTTATTATGTAAATCTTCCAAAGTGGTTTCTCGCGAGGATTCGCCATGGGGATCCCATTTTTAATTCAGATTCCAGTACTACCATGCGTAAAGGGGAGATGAGGCCCTGAGGGAAAACTACAGGTTCTGTTCAGACTCAGACAGACATTCAGTTGAATATAATCATAACAAAAAAAGGAAGCGTGGCCTCGCAATTTTGTATTGTAAAGAATGTATTTTTTTAACCAGGCCAACATGTGATCACCCTTGGAAGAAGATGGAGAAAATGTCAGATTTTTTCGTGCTTATTTTTGTTGTTGTTGTTGTTGTTGTTGTTGTTGTTATTTAAAGGATAAAAAAAAATCATATTTAGGAATTTAATAAGGCTTATGGAGCGATATGTCATAAGTTTGAATTCTAATCAGATGTTAAATAAGTGATTTTAAATCCCTCTCTCTCCCTCTCTCTCTGTCTCTCTCTCTCTCACACACACACACACAAACACACTCTACATCCCATGTGTGTTGAGTGCTCAAAGACAAGTGTTTATTTAGGGGAGAGATTGGCTGTTCAATAACATGTTGATCGGGCCAACACCCCAATGAATTTTATTGACACTGATCTTTGGCACAAAAGAGCGCCTGGGGAAATCACGGCTAGTGCCACAGGCGCGCGGCCCGCTGATGAATCCAAAATCAATGTCCTATTTGCCTGCATTTTAGAAGTATATGAAAGACGTTTCGGGAGAAAGGTGTGTGCCCCTTTTACTTCTCAGCTTTGTAATAATTTTTATGTCGTATTGATCGCTTACTTTTGAGGGGGTGAGCCCGACGGTAATGTGACAACAAAGCGAGAAAATGACCATCAGCGCAATGGTCAGTCAGGGAGAAAGTAGCATAGAAATTGCACGGTTTTTTTTGTTTGTTGTTTTACGTCAATTTGAATTTGTAAATTTGGTTAAAAATTAGCTGGGTGAGCCAGATCAAAACGGCATTATTATGACTGTTATACTCTCCATCATTTCGCACACACACACACACTATTTGTTTTTTGTTTTTTTTTTAAGTTTTGTTTTGCCCCACAAATTTGGTAAGGCCTTATAATAACACAAAACATCCCTGAAACAACCGAAACACGCATTTCCTCTCATTCGACTAATCTTTTACTTTGAAAGCTTTGAATCCGACCACTATTACAACATCATCTCCCTTGGTAACCTCAGGTGTCCCACCTGTCAGGGCAGGAATGTGACACCTGTTGAGCCCTTTGGTCTCGGTGGTCTGTCGCACAGCCGCAGAGAAGCTGCTGTCGCCGCGGTGGGCCCGGTGGTCTCCGCTCCCTGCAGCACCCTGCACCCCGCACCCTGCACCCTGCGCTCCCGTTACAACCGCAGGCGGCGGTGTGAAATGACAGCACGCGCATAACATCTGTTCGTGTGATTCTCCAACAATGAAGGCTCATTACAGATTCATAACGTCTCCCACACGCAGCGCAAAAGAAGCGCCTCTAAAAACAGCCTGGACATCAACACGGAGTGGATGAATAATAGGAGCTTTTTCTGCAGCTGTCTGCATCTTTGTACGCTCTTATATTTCTGCAGTATGCGCCGCATTAGCAGAATTTGACCCACAAATTATCAAACATAAAAATAAAAAGAAAAGGAAATGCCCTCTTTTCAAAATAAAATAATACAGAACATTTTTTTTACGATGTAAATTTTACGCTTGTCAGAGTTCAATCAGCAAAACAAGAGCCCTCAGTCCTGCTGTGCTGATCTGCTCCATTATCTTCTATTTCACGGTTTTATTGGAAGTCATTAACTGACCCCAGGACTTCTTGTGTCTTCCCCCAAACCCAAAACATAATACACACATTGGAGAAAGGAGTTAAAGGGCGTCTTACCTTGGCCTGAATTGTATCGGGAGAAATTTCCGGTGTTTTGACAGCTTGACCCCGGGTGTTCAAGCAACATTTTGAAGATGCTCCGATGTTCCAAAGGAAGAAATGTCTGTGATTAAATAAAAAAAAAATCTAACAAGCGACTGAGTGTGTAGGGAGGATTCAAACACTATCCCTGGAGATTTATCCTCTCGAGAGTGAGTTGAGCTCTGTTCGATGGCAGCCTGATTTCTGCAAAGTGTTAAAAAGGACGCCCGTGGACCTTTCTCCTTCCGTCAGCCACCGAGGACGGAAACTTTGAATATTCATCAAGTTGCTCTTGGATTCCGCGTTGATGAGCTCGAGTTGAGGTTGGAGACTTGGTGCGGGTGTGTGACCATTAGCAGCTGACCTGACTGTGAGCCCTGCAGCCTGAGACTTTACTAAAGTACTGGCCGGCGGTCAGCGCTGCCTCTGTCCAGGGTGCTGAAAGGGGAGTTTCTCTAAACAGGCTGGAGGCGTGTGTGTGTGTGTGTGTGTGTGCTGCTCCCCCCGTTGCTTTCTTTAAGCGCGCTCACACACACACATGCACACATACACACACTTGCCCTCCCCTCTTTCTCCTTATCTATATTGTGGTGCACGTGTCTGTCTTTCAAGACGCACAATGGGGCAATTGGGCACTGCTCGGGACATTGTTGTGGTGCGTTTCCATCGCTGCGTCTCTCTTTTGTTTGGTTAAAAATAGACCGCATCGCATTAATGATACAAGTGGACTGAGCGTACATACCGTTATGTTAGCTTATGTGCTGTACGTTAGGTTGCATTCAACTAAAAAAAAAAATAAATAAAGTATAGTGAACATATGTTTACTGCTGGGATTAGAAACAGTTATTTGTATTAGTTTTAATAACATGATTGTTGGGTTCAGAAAATAATTATGATATGGATGAGTATGTACAAAAATCAATAAGTTTTTGTACTTCATTTGTAACACCTTTTTTTTTTTATTTAAAATTAGTTTCCCCTAATTTCTTCTTTCCTGTAAGAGCTCAATTCACGCGCTTGCGCAGAGGCGTGCGCTTATTTGGCCCGATGCCATGCTTCATGCCTTTGACACCGTGCCAATTACCACCACAACGCACAAAAAAGCGCTCTGACGTAGTCCTACAGCTTTGATTCAATTTTACTCGCCCAGCACGCCAGCCCACGAGTGGTGTAAGCCAATTAGCCCTACGCTGTTCATTAGTCCACTCAGGGCAATTAGCCTCCCAAACCTTGAAAGATTTTTTTTTTCTTTTCTCATTATACCTCACTGACTTTTCACACTCTCGCCATCCATGCAGGATTTCCACTACATTTATTTTGAAAACAAAATACCCACTGGTTGGTTGTTTTCCAGCAAGGAATCGTTTTTGTGTTTTTATGGGCAGTAGTAATCTCTGGTCTATAAGTCAGTGCAGATCTTTGTGCAGATTAGGGGAGAACTGTTTGTAAATCTGGAAGGAGCTGTACACAGTAACCTAAAGCCAGTGCAGCATCAAAGGAGCTTAGAGTACAAGAACAACAACAGCACTGCTTTGCTTTTCCTTTCATCTACCCTGAGAGTGTGTGTAGTGACTGAATGAATGAGTTTGTGGAATACACAGCAAAAAGAAGCAATAAAAAGAGAGAAATTGTGTGAAGATGATGCTGATGATTCCCTTTTTTTCAGGCTGACAAAAACATTTGATTTTCTGTAAGCTGGAGCTTTTTAGCATAAATATCGATATGATCCAACCTCCGAAAACAGACCAAGGCTTTTATCCTGTTTTGTTGTCCACTTTGACACAGCCAGCATCATCACAGGAAATTGCTCAAGTGTTAACACACCTGGGTCCTCCTTGAGAAAAAAGCCACAATCAGCCATTAAGGGTCCTTCATGAAGATTCCACCTTTTGCACCTATTAGAAGTTGATGTTGACCTTGAATATGAGCAGGTTCAAAAGGCTCACAAGAGGCTGAGACAAGCCTCAAGGATTACTTGTAAAAGAACACACAATTTACTGCACATGAAACATCTGTTTTCAAGTGAAACTGAATTGTTTCATGAATAGATATTTTTTTATTTTTATATATATATATATATATATATATATTTTTTTTTAACCTTAATAAGGGTTTAGGTTGGAGCAAAGACACCCCTCAGCCCCTTTTCTGTCCTGTACATGTAAACCAAACTAAACATTAAAATAGATAGCCATATTTTAACAATTAAAAAAAAACATTTATCTGGAAGATTGCTACACTTTTTACTGAATGGTGGATTTTTGGCTTGATACATAACTTTGGGTTTAAAATTGATATATGCTCCTGTGAGAATTATCTTGTGCAAATCTGTTTTGCTGTCTCTAACCTGTTCATTTGTTCAGCTGTGTGTGTTGTCTGAATATATTGATACTGTTTTAAACACTTTTGCAAAATCTTTCTCTTTGAACCACCTATAAAATTATTTTTATTTACTGAATGTTTGCCTAAATAATTATAGATTTTGATTAGCGAAATAGATAATGGTTACAGTGGCTGAAAATATCCAGCCTCTTCACTAAATCAGCAAATCATGAACTGTGAGCAGATATCAGCTGTTAAAGGCCTTTACTTAATGCTAGAATTCAGAATCAAACATTTTCAGAATAAACTCAAATAATCCAGTTCTGCCCCTCCCTTAAGGTTTATTTATTAGATTTGAAATTTCTACTTTGACTGTCCATTTGCTGCCTTTTAATGCATGTACACGAAGCCATGATCTCCGTGCACAGGACTTGCCATTTGACATGCTTCTGTATCCACAAGTGCCCCCATGTGCTGCACTGTCCTGAAACGTGCACATATATGACATGTGCATACATGTTGTGTGTGTGCGTGTAACTGCTCTTGCACAGCTGAGTTGGGTGACTGAGTGTTACCGCGGGGGGTCCGTGTTGCACCCATGCCACCCCTCTGACACCAGGCTGCCATTGTGCCGCTGTCATGATCAATCATGTCCTCCAAAGACTCGCCTTGTTCAAGAGGGAGGGGACCAATCACACGCCTCATTACCCAGGCTTGGTTACTCCTAAGCGGAGTAGTCCCAGGACACCTCAGCCTGTTGCTGTCTGGAGAGAAAGAGGAAGAGAGCCAGTGTGTGTGGACGAGAGAGAGAGGGAAAATGGGATCTTCTGAATGTGGAAATCAAACCTTGACTATGAACATATAAAGAACAGGACCAAAATGCCTGTTTATATTACTTATATCTTGTATATAACTTCTTAGGTAGATCTGAATAAGACACTGCTAAAGCGATAAGCCAAGAAAGGTCATAGAAACCAGAATAAGCAGGAATAAATTTGCTGTCCCATTGAATTTCTGGATATAGTAAACACAAGTAGTGGGTATAGATACTGTAGATAGAAACCCACCCTCTGCGTCCCCTGAGCAACCAGCCTCTAGTTTCCAACCATAGCAGGCAGCTCTCATTGTTTTGAAATGGCTCCATCTGGCAAGGTTTCACTGACCAGGCCAGCCGCGGCCTGCTCCCCAGCAGCTGGCTAAACTGCCCAACCGCTTTTCCGCTTGGCCCTCGGAGTAACCGACACTCTCTGGTGGCTTTGCCCCTCCAGCACACTCACACAGACACACACAATAACACACGAGGTTAACTGTCCCCCGGCCTGTCAGTCCTGGGGTCAGCTGGCTTGAGTCGAGGACGGGGAGGGAGGAGGTATGTTGGAGGGGTGGTGTGGGGTGGAGTGGGTGACACCATTTACCCCCTTTGTTATTCCCCCAAGAGGACTGGAGAACTGTTTAATATCCTTTCACGTGCACTGTAAGACATCTTAAATGGACATTTTTAAAGAAATGGACAACAGTCTAAGCTGCGATTCAACGTCAGCTATATGATTCATTGCACTTCTTATCATTATGGGCCTAACTCAACAGCTGGCCCTTAAAAGTCAAATGCAGGTTCCATTATTTGTGCATGAGGGTCTACTTTAGGCTAAAAAGGCTGCCACCTCTGCCCAGCGTCAGCCCCTTTGAATATTGATATGCTAATGATGAACAACACAGGGAACAAAGCCTGACTGCTACCACTGGAAACCAATACAATGGTCCTTCAGTCAGGCCTTGACACTTTTACCACCCAACATGTGTCCCTGGTTTCATGCTTGGACAATAAAGGCCAACAACTGTCCTTCTATTTATACGGGGGGTCAGCGCCGGTGTTACTCAGTGCACTGTCTGGGGACCCGACTGGTTACGTCGCGTTTTACTCGTCTTTGTCCAGGGTGGGAAATATCAGCTTTTTAGAGCAATGATAAGCCACCCCAGAGGCAGACATAATGCCTCAGAGGTCAGAGTTCAAACCTTTCAGGCAGAGCTGAGGCTTGAGCTAACTTGTCATTACAGATGTTGGCCTGCTGTGGGGTCTATCTGGTCTGCAGGTGCTATATTTGGTTAGGAATACTTAATACAGAAAATAAAGATTTCTAAAGAGCTTACAAGTGTTATGAGATTTAAATCTATGGACTGGTTTAAAGTAAGTTATGTCAACATAATCAGCTTTGGAAGGCTTGATAGGATATTTTTTCTTGTGCTGCAGAAAGGCATGTTTTGATCAAAATGAGGCATGCAGCCAAGGACGCTGTCCAAGGTTTAGGGTTTGTGGTGGACCATTTAACAAGGTTTAATATGTAAGAACTGCTGCATTATTCCTAAATTTTCTTATTTCAAAAAAGAAAAGTAGTTTTTATTTTGTTAGAGTCTGTAGTTTAAAAAGACAACATAGAAAAGGCTCAGCTTATCCTAGTAAATTTTCCCACATACATACGGAATCAAGAATCCTCCTGTTTTAGTTAAAAGAGTTAAAAAATGACTACATCTTAAGAAATAAATGACTAAATACCTTTTGAAATGAATCCCTGTCCAGAATGTCTAGCATTAATTAGAACTCCTATATTTACTGCAACTATTATTAATGAGTTATTATTTATCATAACTCAAGAAGCACTTTAAATTTTTTGAGACAATAATAAATCAACTGCAACTGCAGCAATATACTATATATTTTTTTCATTTTTAATATATTATAAAATATTACTGTAAAATTATAGATTTCATAACCTTGCTGTGTGACATTAATATTTGATGGAAGACAAGGAATATTTTAACAAAACACAATTTTATCAAACACATTATTGTCCTGTGCTGTCCTGAATTCATGTAAGATTTTAACTTGGGTATAAAAATGTCAAAAATGTGTTGTTCACAGAAACATTTTTACCTTCAAAGAGATGAGAGACAAAGTGTTTACTTATCTGACAAAGTTATATTCCCTTCTTTTAATGTAACAACGTAATTTTGTCGAGACCAATTTCTATCAACCCTTTTAGATATTCTTGTAAAGCAAAATGAATGCAAAAAAATACTTTGAATTAATGTGTAAAAAAAAAAAAAACAGGGCTCAATTTAATGTTGTATTTGGATTTTTGAGAAGGACAGGTGTGGCAGTGAGTAGTAATAACTGAACTATAATTGCAATCTCTGTCTCTAATGAACCCTCCCAGACTCAGAGCGAGCTGGACCCCTAATGTGGAGCAAAACAATACAATGAGCTGATAAATGATCGTTCCCTCAATGCAGCGGGAAAAAGCCCAGATCCAGATTGTCTTTTTGTTTTAGCTTGATTTTAAACCCCTCTGTCAGACCCAGCTATACCTGAACCCCATTTTTCTCCTCCCGACTTTTACTTTGTCCCCGCATTCTGAAGTCTCCACAGTCCCTCGCTGACATATCCCTTTCTTTCGCCATCAGAAGGTGGAAAGTCGAGAGACGGACACTGATTAGCGACTGTACAAGGCAACAGTCACCTCGAATGATGGATGTAATCATTCTGCTGCAAAATGAATGTATTTATGATGAGTAATTTATTTTCTGATTAATCATACTCCGTGTCAGAGCATAGCAGACAACCGGCTTGCCATTAGTATCTCAGGGTCAGCTGTTTAAAAGCTAGCATTCATCATGGTGTCACTATTAGATGTCATTATTGCTGAGCTGGTTGGGATTCAGTAAATTAGAGAACATTTTATAGGGAACACCGTACAAATCATACATCCTATGGCTTGCCAATTATTTGTTGTGATTATTGTGAATATGTGTATCCATGACTGATATGAAGTTTAGCAGCTTGAACATAATGCACTTTTGTCTCATTGCCTTCATGAGTGATGGTAACGGTGCATTAAGAGTGAGTTCTGAATTATCTCCAATAACAGGCTTATGGTTAAAGATGCATGTTTGTGTACTGGAGGCTGTTGAAAACATTTGCTTTTTTTTGTTTTTGTTTTTTTTTTTTGCCTTTCTTTTCCACTGAAGGGAGGGGTTTGGGATGGGGGGGGGGGGGGTCTTAACCATATGGATAAGAGGCAGCCCGGCACACGCCTGCCTGACGGCCGGTAATCCCACAGTCTCAGACTCATGACCCACTTTCTTGGAGGAGCGTGATGGAGCAGCGGCCTCTTACTGAGGAGGAGCCTCCAGACGCAGGGTGGAGGGGTCAAGGACCCCCCCCACCAACTCTGTCAAGACAAAGGACAAGACAGACTCTTATGAAAAAACTAACTAAGAGGTTCAGGAG
>JAOWBC010000711.1:8030027-8074774 GCA_028566105.1 Hypoplectrus providencianus
GGACCCCCCCCACCAACTCTGTCAAGACAAAGGACAAGACAGACTCTTATGAAAAAACTAACTAAGAGGTTCAGGAGGACTAATACCTCAACCTGATGCTCTTATCATTCTGTCCAATAAATAATTCAGAGGATGTGCCACTTTGTTTTCAGTGCAAAATATCTGTATGCTGGAAGCTTCTTCTTCTACTCCCATATGCACCTGTTGTTCTGCTGGAGATTCTTTATAAATACTCCAGTGTCAGCAAACCTTTTATATACAAAAATGTAAAAATGTGCAGATGATTTTACGGGAAGATTCAAAATGGGTAAAAGAAGACAACCATGGCATTTCTTAAGCTTTGCCCTCCTGTCAGATGGGCTGTGATGCTCCTTGGGATGCTTTGCAACACTCCTTTCAGACTTTGCTTTTGTTTGCGAAAACAGGAAACTGCGTGACCAACAATGTCAAGCAACAATCTGAGCCATTTCCTAATTAAACCACTGAATTAAGCGGGGATCATCCATTAATACAAAGGAAATGAAAAGAACAGCTTCTTCATTATTATGTCTTATCCCTTGGAAACATACTGACCGACATCATGGCACGAGCCACAAGCAAGTAGGTCATCAAATTATGCATTTATGTATTAGATCATATCACCACGTTGCATCTTATTCTTTTATTAACCACCACCTGCCCCTCCTCTTTCCATATTTTGTTGTTGAAAACATCTCCCCACGCACACCACAATACACGCCGCTCTTACTTCTCTCTTTATCTTAATCCCTGGCAGACTTTAAGTGTCTGGCATCGGGGCAAAATCCCAAACTGGAGAGGAGCGTGTTCGGAGACCTAATCCCCTTACCCATAGACTCGAGTTGCCCTAAATTCACCTCACCCAAAGTAGGCCAAGAACAAGGAGCCACAACAGAGAGGCAAGCGGCTTCACGAGGGCTCAGCGTTATCATGCTGCCAGACAGACAGACAAGAGCGACAAACACGTTGGCACGTACACACAGACAGACGCATGGACAGCTGATGTATAAGCTGTTATACAAGCTGACATACAGACACACCCAGATGCTAACCTGGAAACTAGACACACTTGCTTCCATGGTTTGTCTTTGCACTCCGAACACAATGCTGAGTAACATGCACGCTGTCTTCCTGCGCCTCCTTTCCTATTCTTCTGCAGCAGAGCTAGCCACTGAAAAGGAAAACAGATCCACTCCACTCCTGTGTTTTTACGACGATAACTTTCTTTGAATGTGCAGCAGCTTAACGCCCTGTTTCAGTATGGCCGGAGGTGCTGAGTTTTAAGCTGTGACCACAAATCAATACTTTTCTAAATCACATATCCATATGCTGTTTTCAGCAACCTGTGAGCTTGTGCAGATAATACCCTCGGTCGATAATCTGCAGAGGAGGATGTGAAATACCAACTTTAAAAGGCCTGCTGAAGCCGAGGCCGTCTTCATGGAAACTCTTGTTGACAGCAGTTGCTATGATGACAGGTGGAACTAAAGGATGAAGAGATGAAGATGAAGTCATATATAATGTCAACAAGTGCAAAGTGGTACCCTCGATGATTAAAATTATAACACTTAAAGGGGGTTTTGTCTTGAAACAAGAAGTCAGTTCTGGAATAGTTTGGATTGTTTTAGAAAGTGTGCTTACATGAGTTATTTATCCATTGTCAATGTTTTAAAGTACATGGCAGTTCAGGCCCAAACTCAGTTTTGTTACAGCTGAAGACATGGGCAACAGCAAAACATATTTTAGCCACCTACAAAAAAAGCCATCTACAGAAAAAAAATCATTATCACTTTTAGTTCTGCTATGTTAATTTATTTTCACCTCATCACCTTGCAATCAGAGAGCATTGTTTAAACAAGTGTCTCTGCTCTCTGTAAAGCCAACAGACTCCATTGTCATTTCTCCATAGTAATTTTGCCTCACAGAACACAAGAGTTGCTGGTCTCTTGCAATAATGGTGACAGTTTCAATACATCTTTTTTTCTTAGATCTTTTATCAAACAGGTCATCAGACAAATACTGGTGCATATGGAAACTTTTACCAATTATAAACTAATGGTTGCAAAGCACATCGGCTGTCAACGCTTTTTAGTTTTAAATATTTTCACAACAAATAAAAGATTAACCAGGAACAAAGTTCTAATTCAATGTTCTGTGTAGGATGTTGCTTAGTTTAGACAAAGCTAATATGATATTTTAGTACAAATCAAGTGGGTTTGTCCAACATAACAGCATTTTTAGCACAATATTTCTGTTTGTGATACTATCCCTTCACCACATCAGAGACTATGGACTTTGTCTATTTTAGTCCAATCATATTGGGTTTTGTGGAAGGACAGTTACAAAAACTGTTTTGATGTTTAATGTGCATGACTTCACTTCTACATTTTTCCTGCTGTTTGCATACTGTTCATGCATTTTATCATCTTCATGTTCTTGGTTCTTGCCAGAGAGGACTAAACAACACTGCCACCTTTTGGCCATCAGGG
Source organism: Hypoplectrus providencianus (assembly GCA_028566105.1). Taxonomy (NCBI): domain Eukaryota; kingdom Metazoa; phylum Chordata; class Actinopteri; order Perciformes; family Serranidae; genus Hypoplectrus; species Hypoplectrus providencianus. The sequence continues at coordinate 8,032,535 of JAOWBC010000711.1, forward strand.
GAAATTCTACACATAGAGTTTACAGTAGATGGTTACAGGATTGGCTTGGAATCACACAGGTCTGCATAACATTATGGAAAACAGACAAACTGGAGTCAACAAAGCTGCGCTGCTGCTCTGAGGGGATTGTTGCTGGCTAAGGCATTGTCTTGGGGATTGCTGCAAGATAACAGGCATTCAAAGAGCTTTAAGGATAGAGCTGAGGGACTTGGATTCTCAGATTTAACGGTTCAGCCGCTGTTCATCCACGCTCCCTCCCTTCATCTTCTCCCCAAGCTCCCATGCAGGCTGAGTTCTGCAGTAGATTAGGTCTGATTTTTCCATTATGCAGATTGTTTTCTCCTTCCCAGCCTCCTGTCATTACTTAGTTTTGTTGAGAGATTGCTTTATCATTAGTAGCAAATGCACAGAAAACAGCCAGGTTTCAGTGGCGTGTATAATAACGAATTTAGGCCTGTTGTCCTGGTTTCACGAATTAAAAAGCACATCTGCCTGATAGATTATGATACTGCAATGAAAATATGTTTGTAATGGATTTATCAGGTGGTCTCCATACGTTCATGAATCCATATCAGTATGTTTTGACCGAAAAAAAGTATACAGCAAGCTCCAACTCCTTTTTTTCTCAAATAAAATGATATCCTATCACTGATTCCATTCCCTGCACACTGTATTATGATACTATTTGACATTATAAAGTAAAGGATATAGATGAGTAACATTTTCTCTAGTTCCCTAGATTTGTTTATTTCAGCTGCTGTAACATATTTAAATGAAAAAGCACATTGCCTGCATCATTTCTAAATGTGGATGAATTTGAAAATTTAAATGTTATGACAGTAAGTCCAGCATTCAAGTACATTTAAAGTATTTAATCCCTCTAAATTCACCAAGAGTCAACTGGATGCTAACATGATTTTGAATATACTGAATGAGAAATGAGCTAATAACAACAAAAGTGAAAAAGAATATAAAGTTAAAAGGTTTACATGCAGGACTGTAAATCCCTCTGATTAAATCAGTGAGCGCACAGATTGCCTCACGTTAGAGGTCAAGTGGTTTTACACGGCTTAATCTATGAATATATGTATATACTGTATGATCAAGCAGAGCTTTGCATATTTAGCAGTGTGCACAGAAGGGCACACTTTACACCTCCTGTAAAATAAGCTGTATTTGGAGCTTACAGACTGGGGCAGAGACAAATGACGCCCGTGTTGTTTTAACAGCATGCAGCCATAAATGTCTTACTGCTTGTTTACAGCAGCTTTCAACTTTTATCTCTGTCTGTTTAACCCTGTCTGCGGTGGAATACCTGCTTTCTGATGATCTCAGTATTTATGAAACTTTCTTTTATTCGCAGAAGATGCCAAACAAAAAAATATAAATCGCACAATCTACTTTACTTTGCTCTAAATGTGATGTGTTTTTATGCATGGTGGTATTTTGCATTTACTAACTTCTTCGTCATGTTTGCACCTTCAGTTCATTCTTGCATAAACGTAGTGTAACTGCCTGACAAAAGTCATCTATTGCACAAAAATTCTTAGAAGTCACCACAAATAACAAAACAAAGAGCTCATGTTACAAGTGGAAGCAAAAGTTCTCATATGATGCAGAACACTTACACTTGTGCAATTTAGGAATGCTTCCCTATACCTTTGAAAAAGCAGCACAGAAGTGGGAATCAATGGGGAACTGGTGCTTTCTAGTTTATCTTGTCAGAGCCCATCCTATTATCAGGAGAGGTAGACAAAAGCCATATTCATGCCTGGAATCTGCTTTATATCACCTTCCACATATGAGCCCAGAAACGCCTTTTTAGGGTTCATGCGCAGTTATTTTCACAAGACTGTACAATTACTTTGTTTTTGTTGTTACTGGCTAGATTAAACACAACAAACTTTTTTTTAGCAGGATCTCACGAGATGCATCCTTTTTTTATTTTTCTGATTATATTAACACAGTCAATAAAGTAATAAAAGTCATATGTAGTAAAAGCTGTTTGTAATATCAAATTTTTTCCCTTTTAGATAAGGATGGCCCTGGCTAATCCCAAAATGCTTCTGTCTCCTGATGTTAACAATCAAGCACACCAATCAGGTAAAATCTTAATTAGTTCTGCTAACACCCCATAGCTGTTGTAATATCTTCGCCTCATGCGGTTTATCGTCTAATTCTAATCTTTTAAATTTGTGAAAGATGGGAACCCACATCCAAGCTTGAAACCTCTTAAATATTACCTGGAAAAAATACCTTTGAAAAGACTTCTGAATTAGACATAGTCTGCTCATTATACACGTCTCCTGAAATCTGAAGACATGCTTTCAAAACAAACAACATCATATCCTCTATAAATAGATGTTTATGAAATACAGATATTTTTTTTTGTAGTCCTTGCCAGCGGGGGCTCTCTGGATTAAAAGGTTAACCCTCAAACTGAACAGGGAAGACAGCAGCAACAAGCCAAATCTTAATGTCTGAGATGGTCTATGACATGTTTTCTCAAAAACCAAGTCCTGTAGAAATTGTTCAACATAAAGAACAGAGAGTAAAATTGTGACCATGTGTCTGGCCCTTATTAACAACGAGGAAACGGTAGGATCCAGATGGATAGAGGGAAATGTGTGTCCATTTCAAGCCTCTGCTCAGCCTCAAGCCTCATTTACTGAATGGAGTTGCTGCGTACCTGTGGGAAACAATACAGCATTTTCAGGAGTACCTAATGATGCAGGCAGATGGTTTTGTTATTGAAAGTGGGCTGCCTCACAAATGAGAAACAAATTTGAGTTGCTCAGTTTAAATCTGAAATCAGCTTACCTCAATCTCATTTTGCTTTTGTTGCTCCTTGTTTGTAATGAGCCGCCGCTGTGCACAAGGTCCTGCAGATATACGGCTCAAGGATTAAAGCAAATGCACAACAAAACCTAAAGCAATAGACCAGAAACACATTTTTTTTCTCTTTTGAGGGAGAAAACAACTGCATATAAGAGATCGAAGTAGCTGATTTGAGGAGCTTATTATGTCAAATGTACAAGTGGGGTTTCATTAAAATGAGTGGTTTCCATTGCAATAATATAATAGCAGGCCAAAACAAACAGAGTATAAACGTACTCTGCAGATTAGTGGCTGGTGGTTTGTTCTCTAGGAACATTTTTCTTATAATCTTTAGTTTGTCAAAGCAGGAGCTCTGAATAATAAAGACATATGGTTGTTAACTGGCATTCATTGAGTTTGTTTTCAAAATGATACTCCAAATAAATCAATATTTTCTAAATCTAATCATAGAAATAGCTCATGTTAGTGAAATGACGGGTGGGATGGAATTAAAACAGCATCTTTACAACATGATATTCAATAAAGAAATCTAAAAGTTTTCTTTCTTTCCTTCTTTTTTTCATTGTATAAGATCATAAAAAATATAGAATCATAATCATAGAAGACCTACATTTGTTGACCAGTGTTAATCCCATAAGCATATTAGACATATTTATTCTGTCTTATCCTCTTTTTAGTGGACTGAACGAGGCTGTGAGGTGCTTGGATGTGTTGCTGCGTACATGAATAGCATTTTCACATATCTGAATCTCATTATACATCGTCAAGTTGCTTCTTGCATATTAATGCTATAGATTAATACACTGATGCACTGCAGACAAAACAACAGGATTGTAAATATTGCAGCACAACAGTTTACTGTCGGATCAGGTACTGTATGTTGGGGTTATGTTTGAAAGACAGAAAATCCAGATAAGAAGTGAGAGCCAATAATGTTTATGTCATCTTATAAAATGTATATATTACATACATGTACACAAAACATGGGAACATGTAAAAGAAGAAAACAAAAGAAGAAGAAACCAAAATAAATAATCGAGCATAATAAAAAGAGAGAAATCTAATTCAAATATTTAAAAAAGGTAAAAGATGGGACTAGCATGTTACGTTCATGTTCAATTGTATAATTTGAAAAAGCATCATAAAGTTGAAAAAAGAAGACATAAGATTAACATTATTACAATCATAAAGATTGTATTTTTGTATTTCCATTAAATTGCTTATCATTTTTATATTATTACATTGGGTATTCATATCATTGTGTCAATAGTAGTTCCGATCATGTGCTTCATGAGATGCTTCAGTGTGAAAAACAAATGTTGTTCCTTCATGCTTGTCATTCACTGATGCAATGCTGCTCTCTTGTGGTCAATCTCCGGTATTGCAGAGGCTTTTCAGCTATTAAGATACATGAACCTAATGATCTCAAGGGGGGCGTAGAAAGACAAAATTTCTGATAAATACAAGGGTAAACAAAAAGAATAAGTAAAATCTGACATATTAACACCGACTATAAAAATAAAAATGAGAACTATACAAAAGCAATTTCCAAAGAGACACAGTGTGCTTAACTGCAGCAAATTAGTAATCTACTATAAATGTAACATTAAACAAACAAAAACAATTAAATATAAGTTTTGCATCATGCAGCGTACATTGAACAATTAATATATGATAAATTATTCTGTACGGCAATGCTTAGAACAATTAGTAACAGATTGGAGTTTCAAAAATGAACTACAACGTCATAAAATACATTAAAGAAATAAAATATAAATGCACACATCACATTCACTGTGTGTGCATGTCTAAAGAAAAAGGAAGAAATGGAAAAAAAATGACCATGCCAAAGATTTTATTATTTCAAGCCACTGACTGCATATACACTAAACATATGTCTGTTGTTACTGCTGACCAATTTTAAAGGATTCTCTGTGGGCAGTAGTGTTTAAGTAGGTAGTGAGAGGCGCAGGGAACAAGCTGTCCGCCTGGTGAGCAGCTTATCTGGCACACATGGCATGTACAGCAAAATTAACATTTTATCTGTCTGGCAGCACAATGTTAATAATGAGACATAAGGATGGACCGAAGTGGACCTGAAATTCCATATTAACAAGTGGATACCGACTTAGAGTACATAGTAAATATAAATCCAATGCATCTAAATTAAAAAGTGATGTGTTATGTTTCATTGATACAATGCCATTTGTAAATCAAGCATCTTTTTCATTACCCTTTAAGGTAAAGGTAAAACAGGCTACAGGTTGCTTTATAAAGTTGTTGGTTTTTTTTATATATATATATATTTCAATCATATTTCAAAAGACATAACTAAAACAAAACGCCAAGATGATGAAATGTGTTCAATGTAATACATTTATTATGCAGGGCCATGTGCTTTAAATGTTTTTACATGAGAAACCCAACGGGCACGTTGAAAGCTCTCGCGCATAAGCAACTCCCCGGCCTGTGACGTATTTTCGGGGGCGGGGCCGTGTGTTTTTATGGTTTATTTGCACAATACCTCACTTCCTCAGCAGCTGCCATTGCTGTGGTGAATGAGGAAAGAGGGGAGGGAGAGGACGAGACAGCGGCGAAGAACGCGAGAATAAGGGAGGAGGGAGTGACAGAGAAGCGGAACGACAGAAAGAAGAAAAGGGGTAGCTGCCTCTGGAGGAAATAATTGTGAGGGGGGCCTCATAGCGGGAGGAAGCTAGCAGCGGTTCTACATGGCTCAGTCGGCTGCTAACGGTGTGGACCAGGATCTGGCCAGCAAGAGGCTGCACTCCAGGTAGGACCCTGAGGGGGGTACACCGGCAAACAGAGGGGGGTCAGCCCCGTAGTGTGTCCTTGAATGGCTGGAAAGGCAGACAGGAGGGAGCGGCTGGGGGCAAAGAAAGCAGGGAGAATAATAGAGGCTGCCAGCTCAGGGCTTTGCTTACTAAGGAGGAGTCAGGCAGGCGGAACTTGACCAGCCAGCTTTCACTGATTTAAAGCTCAAGACCCAGCCACAGATGCAGCCAGAGCCCCGGCTCCGAGCCTCATTCCTGGCTCGGGTCATTGAGCTGCTGTGGCTGGAATGTGCAGACTCAGAGGAGCCTCAGAAGATGTGGACGTTTGGAGGATTATGGCAACGAGTTGTATGTTTGTCCAGGTTGGACACATTGACTGTACACATGGCTTTGGCTTAAACCTGCCATGTGGTTGCAGAAACCCACCATATGTATGTGAAGTCAGAAGGAGGTCAGGTTGAGTAACCTAAACACAGATGCACACACTGTAGGTGTTGTGTGGGATGATAGATTTGTGTAGCAGAAGTAGTCAAAATGTCACTTTCGCCACGTATTTGCATATTTTGTGTGTGTATCATAACCATGTTCCCACACATTTTCATACTTTTATCTTTTGTTGCCTCCCTTCCAGCTGTATAATTGAGCTATTTTCATGTCATAAAACTTTTAACTTTTAACAGTCTCAGAGTAGAAGTATCAGGAGTTGCACTTGTTTGCTAATTATCTCTCTAAATATTGAAATATTCCTCTTATGAACCCAGAGTCCAAAGCACAAATTTATTCAGTTGACTGTGATGTAGTGCAAAGAAAAGCTCTAAATCTTTACTTTAAAAAAATATATGACTGAGATGATTTGACAAAAATCGCAAAAAATGTATCTCTTTATTGACTTATCCCCTCAACTTTCCTTACTAAGGCATTTTGACAGCTTCTCTGACTTGGCAATTGAACAGTTTTTCTGTTGTTTGCCTGCGTGTCAAGTCATATCTGACACCAATGATAAGATTCTGTTAAAATGTGTCAGAATGACTCGCCCCTGTTATACATTCTGACATTTTGAAAATTACTAATCACTAAAACACTGATTAGTGTGCCCCCACATCTTTGTTAGTCAGTCAAGTAGAAAAAGTTTGATATACCACCCACAGACTGTGCAAAAAACTTGTGTAAATGATCTATCTAAGCATAATAACTGCATGGTAACACTTTCCAAATGAACATTAATAATATTTGGCTGGAGGTGCAGCATGTCAAATCAAGGTTACATAGTATGTACTTAATACAAGCACATTTTCCACCCTGAGGTTTTATTAGTTTCGAAACTAACCAACACTTAACAGGCAAGACTTTCCCTTTCATTTTTCTGTCTGTGACTTGAGAGTTTTGAAGTGACATTGAAAAACCCTGTAAGTCTGTACATCTCTCTCACACACACTTATACGTACATACAACAAGCACAAGATGAGTACACCGAGTGAGTCACGGTGCTGGTTATATCATGATCATATGGCCAGCTCTACCCTTGGTGACTGCATGTTCTCTATTGAACAAACAGATAAAGTCACTACATGACCTTTCTACGATGAGGGCTGTGGTTATTTGTGTATGTATGTGTCTGTTTGTGTATGCTTTTGTCTGTGGCAGCTCAGGAAGATGAACCACAAAAGGATATTAACTGAAGGGTCTCTGTCAATAAACAAGTCCTGCAAAATGCTTTAGATTTGTTAAGTATTGGTTACAGACTTAATTGGATAATTACTGTATAGAAACTGCTCTGAAAGAAGTATTCCAACATTTTTATGGCGACTAACTTATTCTACAAAATTTAATGGTAGTCTGTGGACTGAGTAGATGCACCTGACTTTTTTTTTTTATATAACCTTGGCCTTTATGTAAACATTCAGTACTATCCAGGCCTCAATCAACAACAGAATTTGCTCCAGGACATAGCCTATTAACTACCAGACAAAAGAGTTGTCCTCAATTGTCAAATTATAATGAAAGGATAAAGGCTGACAGTGACAATGACCCATGACATTAGATCCAGATCATGTTTTTTCTATATTCATTCAATGTTTTCTTGGGCCTGGCTTAATGATACTGGCCCACTTATAATGCTTCAGACAAAACAGTGTTAAGAGAAACTAAATCATCAAGAGAAAAAATGGAGCTTTACAAGCAAATCAAACAAAAGAAAAAAGAATGCGACATCGCTGCTGTAACTGAATGAGACGTGCGCTGCGAGAGGAAAAAACATTCCTAGAGAGTTTCTCTTTGGTTTCCCTGACAACTAACCGTGGCACTCTGTAATTATTGCTGGATTACTACTCTGAGCACAGAGTTTCTAGTCTAAGCCAAGAATAATGGGGACAGTAGTGTAGAACCCTGAATATGGAAAAAGGCCCCATGAATAAAGGAAGAGGTCATAAAAAAAATGTAAATTAAATTTTTGCCAAATATTTCATTTTATGGCAGGGTGAGTTCAACAGAATCTACAACCCAATGTAGGTAAATTAATATATAAACAAAGATGTGAAGATGTCAGAATCAGAATTTGTTTCATTTGCCAAGTAGATGTACATCATAAAAGGAATTTGACACCAGCTTTTTTTTCTATTTAAGTACATGAGAGCAACAGTGAATCACAGAATAAACTGAAGAGAAATTAAAATTAAAGTGAGACTGCAAACATAAACAATATGTACACATATAGAAATAGCAGCAAAATTTAGTAGTAGTGAAGTCAAGGTAAAGCTTATTTTTTATTATACTATACTATTATACTATTTTTTTTTTTTTTTTTTACATTGCAATAGCAAATATGTAGCAAAGAATGCATCCAATTGACACTTTTACACTGTTTGAATATATATCATAATATTGCCCAACTTTAGTGCTTGTTATTACCGTTTTTAGATGATCTAAGTATGCATACAATCCATTGAAAACGATAAATAATCAAAAGTTATAGGTCAGCTCTTTTTTTAATTTAAATTTGCAATACCCTCTGATTCACCACCAGTCCACAGGCCACAGATGGTACCTGGCCACCAGTTGGTTCCCAGATCTGGTTTGGATGTGTTGTTGCATGTTTTAGGTAGGGCTGGGTGATGTCTACCAAACTGGCACATGATGATGTCTGCAGTGAATAACCATGGATGATGATATTATTACCACAAACTACTCAAATCACACTCATACATGGAACGTAGAAACAAGTGCCTTCCTGTTTGGATTAGTAAGAACTAATTCTCTTCTACTCTGAAATCATTGATAATATAGAACTGGTTTGCACCACTGGTTGTGAGACCTGTATGTGCAACATTAAAAAAATAAAATCTCTAGTTTTTGAGCACTTAAGAAATGCCACTGCAAGCATTTGCTGAGTTATAGGTGTGGATAGGGGGCAGGGCTTTTCAGTCATGGGCTGTGTGGCTCAGTGGTTGAATGCATTGTCCATAAGCCCAACCCTAGTTTGAGGTCTGGTTGGATGGCATTAATCCATCTAGCCATTAATCCATGCTTTCCCCCTTAGGATGTACTTGCCTTCCTACAGGGACTGTTTAACAGGGCCCTGGCGGTCATCGCGGGGACTGTGGCCGGCCGCAATGGCTTTGAGAGCTTAACGGCCTCCTGCCTCTGCTGCACTTCTATGGGGTTGTTTCTCCTGCTGAGACCCCACCATGTGGTGCCTTGTTTCCCACTGGGAACCCTTTGGACCAAGCGATTCTAGACATTGTATCAGTGATGGTCATGCCTACCCCAGCCTTGGGGAAAAGGGCATGTATCCTCTCTGTTTCCCTCCTGCATGTCCATAATTGAGATTCAAGTCTGTTTGTTTGTGACCAACAGTCCAGATATCACAGATATTAAGTTAAGTTTATTGCTAAAATAAATACAACTTTGCTGTTTTTATACAGCACGATAGACAAGTCATAGTCCAGCTTACACATGGCCCTCACTTCTACCTCTCTAACTTACTCACTGAAGCCTTTCCAAAATGCTACATGTACTCTGTACTGCCATGGTTACAGCACAGGGAGACTGTCTCTCTTAGACCACAGGCAGGCTATTATAGGATGAGTGTCTCCCAAACAGACCAATTAGAGTGGTAATCAGAGGAGGGAATAGTAGACTGTACTGCACAGATCCTTTCTTACTCCAACCACAAAGATGACAAGAATGAAAGTCACTCAGTGACAATCCTCTCATGGAGAGTAATCCTTTTTGTCTTGTTGTCTCTCTGATTTTTCCATAAATGTTTTCTCCCCATCTTGTTCTCTTTCTTTTATCCTTCGTTCTGTCTGGCAGATAGCCCTCAAGCTATCTCTCACACAATACTTTTAGCTGACTGTCTTTGATCAGGATGAGTGATGATATATTGGCCTCTGACTTTACAACTGCACAGCTTAAGTTATTTAACCACGTCGCCGGAATTCTTGAGGCTACACCCTTTTTTTTCCACAATCTGTTTCACAATTCAGGGTTTTACAGTTTAGTTGTGGTTTACAGAGGCCCTTCCACCATCTGCTGCTGGACTCCCTGTCCTTATGCCTCCCTTCTCGTCTTTGTCTTTTTATTCCGTAATAGCAACACCAATTACCTGCTTTAACTTTACCATGAATGACTATCAAGCTTGAGTCTTTTTCTAAGTCTCAGCATCCGCTTTTTATTGAATAAATGCCAGTTATATATCACAATTTCTTAAAATCTTGTTGTTTCTTGCCTAGTGGTCCCATAAACAACTTTTCCTTTGCCTTTAGTTACAGCTGTAAGCCTCCTGAGGACATGCTTGAGCCCTGTGTGCTGCATCAGAAACAGTTGGAGCTTGCTACGTGCCATTTGGCACTGGGGCTAGTTAAAGGGGCAGAGTCTTTAGTAGGTGATTGGTTAACTACATTTGCTGTGAGCTTTAGTGACTGCATTGACCTTGTACCTTCCATGCCTCTGGCTACTGACAGCACCTGGTCCATTTTCCTGTTGGCACTGAAGGCCAGCCTTGGTGCAGTCTACTGTACTGTACACTTTGTGGGCCTTTGGTAACTTGTTGAGATCTATGTACTGGAATTATAAACATTTCTGGCCTTTCCCCACTGAAGGATTTCATAGCTGGAGGGCTTCCCCTGCTGTTGCAGAAGTACCTGTTGCTATATTAAGTATATCTTATTTAATGTCAAGAATATGACCTTGGTTATTTTAGAGGTATGTTATCCACAGTGGTTAACTATTCCATCTACTTTCCAGAGTTTTGCCAACCCAAATCAAAGATGTTAAGGATATGTTCATACAATGGCAGCAAACAGTTGTTATTAGGAGGGATGGCAGTTTGGGATCTGTGTCATTATATTGATAGATTAAGCTATAACCTGGGTTAAGGGATTTTTTTTTTTTTCAGATCAAAGATGATATGCCTCCATCTCATAGTGATCTCAGCCTGCAGAATCAGCATCTGTTTTAGAGAGGTCAGCATGAAAGCCTTTTTCACACTGGACATTTTAATGTCTCACAGTAACAAAAGCACAGGTGTGGCAAAAAAAAAATAAAAAATACAATGAATGATGGCTGAATTCCATATAGCTGCTTTGGTTTCAGGGTCCTGGTAATGTGCATGCTGGCTCGCTGTCATGGCCAACAGGGACGCTTGAAGAGAACAGAGCCATTGTTCATGTTGTTTGTAACAACTGAGCTTTTCCTACTGTGGCCAGTTAAAATGTCTCTGAGAAAGTAGAAGTAGTCAGTGGTGGATATTAATACACAGTGTAACTGATGCAAGGATGTGTTTAAAGCAGGTAAAGTAGTGGCTTAAAGGATGAAAAATGTTTTTCTCATAATACAATATCAGTGTATCCCACAGGCGTTTTTTGAGTCTACTAAGCAACACAACAAAAAATATCTTCATATCATAAGTAGTGTAAAAAAGTAATGTAATTGGGGCCAATTAGACTGTGCTGAGCTGCCACAGTCCTAATTAATTGGAAACACTGCAATATGTAGAGTTGGGTATTGTTGCAATTAATGATTCAAAATAATATTTAATTTTAACTTTATTTAATACTTTTTATCCTACTTCCTTCAATACCAATAATGTAAATGGAAGCATTTAGTTTATATAGTTATGAGATGATAGATATATGATAGATAGATATATGAGATGCCACACTGGCATGTCATACTTTTTTTTAACACTTTGGTGACATCTCAGCACCCTGAGCTTGCCGCTCTATCAAATACAACATGCTTGACCCCAGTATGGGTTTTAGTATTATTGTATGATAATAGTATACCAATGAAGTTTAATAGAGCTTAGTTTAGTTTAACGATCACAGAGGAAACTGAGGTAGCTAATAAAATCATTAATTGGCTGAATTTGTAGAGGTGTTTTTGAAGGACATGGGCATTTTAAATGTTGTATTTGCTTAGTGACTTAGTGAGCAGAGCTATTGTTAATGCTATTAATTACACCTCTGGCAAGTGAGTATGACGTTACCATGGTCCTACTGTGTGTCAACACAGGAGGCACAGTGTGAGCAACACATTAGCAAAGCAGCAGCAGCTTTAGTGCATAATATTGAGTGTAGAATGACCACATTTACTGAGTGAAGAATGCTGAATTTTTCATTGTTTGGAAGTGAAAATTTGGTTCTTACTAATTCTATCTGTCTTGTAGTAGTTAATACATTATTTTTTAATATAAGTAGTTAGATTCAAAGATTCTTTTGTATTCATAATCTTCAATTTTTTTTTACTGTTTTTGTTAATTTACATGTTTTTGGTGAAAGTAACTGAAGTGACATGCACTCAATCATTTATAGGTTTTTACCTCCTCTTTACTCACAGTCTTATTTGTCTTGGCCTGTGACCTAATAAAGCTCCTGCCAATGTCAGCAGATAGTTGGATTAGTCTGGACCAATCAGTGCACAGTGTGGGCTCTACCAAGAAGGTGCAGGTCACTGGATTAGCAATTGTCTTTTCTCTCTCATCCTTCCTCCCTGGCTCTGATCGGGACCTTAGAAGTACTGCAATCGTTTGTTGTGACTGATTTTACGACTGCTCTTAAACAAATTGTTTCCTGTTGTGCACTCCCCTTTTTAAAACGTGGCTTGTAATGGCAAGGAAGAAAAATTGATCTCATTGTCACAGCTGAGGACAGGTGGAAGAGGAAGAAAGGAGAGGACACGTTTCTGTCGGGACAGTAAGAACTTCAAGACATAAAAGCATCGGACTCAAGACCTTGTTTAATTCAGTTGGATTAGTCATTCATGCCCCTCTGTAGACTTTCTGTAGACCCGTAAATCATCATGTTTTTGTTAATGAATACAGTTGTAACTGGAACTGCTCTTTTGTGGAATTTTCTACATTTCCCTCCTGACTGGCTCGGCTTTGGGAGTGAAGGGTTCATCTTTGAGTTCTTAGAGCGTTCTCGAGGACTTGAAAAGCAGATGTGATTCTTGGCTCGTCTGGGACTGTGTGTAGAATTCCAGTTGGATCGTATCCAGGTTTTCTGCAACATTTTAGATCCTTATGGAGTTTTCCAGTGGACATATTGGACTTCAAAAGAGCAAAACTATGATCTGGAAATTGAATGTGAATGAACTGCAATCCCCATGTGAAGAGATGCCCATTTCTTAATTGTTTTGACCTGTGAACCTTTGCCCTCATGGCATGTGAGCCTTGCCCCCTCACTGGAGCAGAGAGAGCTATGTGTAGACTGGTCCACTGTGGACCCAGACCTCAAGCTATGCTGAGGCCCTTACACATGGAGCTACAGGTGTATGTGAAAAAAACACGAACCAAGCAAAAACACAGGTAATGAGGTGTTTCATCATTGGACTTATTAAACAAATGAATGCTTAGATTTCTCCACTGAACCTGCAAGTGAAATTGCATATGGCGCACATATCTTTTATGTACATTTTAATGGTGCCATATGTAAAACAGATTACATCCGAGGATAATCCTTGCTTAACTCTACATTCTGGTACCTTATCAGGAATTTAGAGTTGCAACCACATCAGCGCTTCTTTAGTTTATCCTGGATAATACAAGGAATCTGGGGTGTACCCTTACTGGATACAACTCACTCACAAAACCTTTTTAGGCATGATGCGAGTTATTTTATGCATGCAAAAAATCTGTAAAGAACCCTGTGGTTGGCCGCTCACACATGTTTCTGGCTTGTTTCATCACTATTTGGAAGATGATTATTTCTAGAAGTTCCTCAACACAACACTGATTTATTTTGACCAAACATCTCCAAGGTAGCACAGTATGCCCACTTAGTCTCTTTATAATAAAAAATATTACAAAGGCAATTGATGAGACACTCAGTGTACTCAGTGGTTATCAAAGTTTTTATTACATTGCTGTTGTGTATTTCAGGTACTTTTTGATGAAATAGGTTGTGGTAAATAAACTCCTATAAATATAGCTACTCCTCAAGAGAAGGCACAATGTGTATCATGATTTATTGAAACAGAATGGGCTCCTTCTTTCTGTGGGATTCTGTTAAAGATATGACATATGGAACAAAGATACGGGACATCACTGACTTAAAGCTAAAGATCTCTGATCCATTGGACCATTGATGAGGCTCTGCTACAGCCAACATGGCAACAAATCATGTACGGTCTGGATGTGCTTCCTTAAATTTATGCTGTCCAAGTAGAGGTTTATTAAATGAGGTAAAAAACTTCTTCTAATCTTTTCTTCATTTTGTTATAATTTTTTGTTTATTTGCTTTTAAAATACATTTTTAATTAGTATTGTTGTGATCTGTACAAAACATCTCATATCTTTAGATGCATTCTTTTTAAAACACATTCCATAAAATACCTTTTAGAATGGGATTGAAATGTCCCATTGGCAATAATGGTGTGACTAGTATACATGGATTTAACATTTCTTTAACATTCCCTGAGTCATTGATCGAGCAGTTGCCATGGTAACCAAGTCATTGTATAAGTGGTGGGAAGACTCCTCCTGACTTTGCGTTTGATAGTTATTTCTGGAACATGTTGCTTCGATTGTTTTTCAGCTGAACAATGAAGGCACACAGAGATACACTTGGACCGACACGTGTTGGTGCAGGAGTGGCCAGTGTTATTAAATCGCTTATTTTTCCATATTCACATCGACTAAGCAGCTAATGAGTTACTCTGATATTTTCTATAGATTGTACACAAAAATATAAGGTCGCTTTTAAATTCTTCGAGCTGTAAAGTGGATGCAGTCAACCACTCATACAAAGCAATTAAAAAGAGAGAGAAAAAAACAATCTCATATGAGTTGTGTAGGTGAAAAGTGCAACACCTTTTCAAGGTGCTCATCCCCAAGCCTTCAACTCAGTTGCTACGGCAACAGGCCACAGACATGGCTACAGACCTTGTTGTCATGGTGATACTGGCAATTTGTTCCTCACCCTGAGAGGAAATTGCACTGCTACTGTAATAAGTGTAAATATTACCATCCATTGTTCTATTTGTGGTCACAAAGAGAGACACTACAGGTGAATAGGGTATCCTTTTTTTTTTTAATTTTTTTACTTAAAGATATCACCAGGAAATTTCTCCAGTGTTTTTCACATTTAGACGATGATTTCTTACATTACAATTTTTATGAAATGTTATGTTCAAATATGCAAGGTGGGAGCAAAGTTTGCCTGTAGTGTCTTTCCTTAACTCTGTACTCTGTCTCTTCCTGTGTGTTTGTGTATTCATTCAGGATGGAGGCCTCTTGCTTGGAGTTGGCCTTGGAAGGAGAGCGGCTGTGCAAGGCTGGGGACTTTAAAGGAGGGACAGCGTTTTTTGAGGCAGCCGTGCAAGTCGGTACAGAAGACCTGAAGACCCTGAGTGCCATCTACAGTCAGCTGGGCAATGCCTACTTCTACCTCAAAGAGTACGGCAAAGCCCTGGAATACCACAGACATGACCTTACTTTGGCCAGGTGAGCCTCTGCGCCGCTGCTACCTACTGCATATTAAAAGCTGCTGTCAAGTTGTCTCGATTTGTTTTAAACTGGTCAAAAGTTATGTGACCATAGATGGTAAAACCATCTTACATTAATTCAACTTTTAAATTAAAATAAATTGGGCAGAATATTGACAATGAACTTCCATGATGCTGAAAACTAATCAACATTTATTAAGTATATGAATTAATACATAAAAAGAAACTGAAACAAATTAAATAACATAAAATATGTTTTCCTTTTCCTCCTGAAAATTCCCAAAAATCTATTGAACATTTCATTGGGGCCAAACTATTCATCATTTTCCGAAAAAGTAGCTGAGTGAAAATTAAGGCGTTAAGAGAAAGGTGTGCTGATTTATAACACAAGACAGAATGACATATTTACAGTGTGCAGATCTATAAAAATTGTAATAAAAGATAAATGTGAATAATCGTCAAGCCCTATAATTTAATACTATAAGATTCCAATCAACGTAAAGACTTTTAAAAATTATGTTGGTTGTCCTCCCTGACATATTTTGTTTACCAGATGCATTCCCATATAGAGTATCAGGGATTTTATTTAATTAAGTAAGACAATTATTTATTAAGTAAGACAATGAAGATTCCAAGAAAAAGTGAAGGGACTTTCAGATAGTTGACAACTACCAGCTGTATATTGAGTGTGTATGAGTGATCCGGTCCCCTGCAGTGAGCGCAGCTGGTCCTTCAGCAGGGAACTGAGCAAAGACCCCAGGAGATTTACCTCGTTACATTATAGTCTTAACAGGGCCACTGGGAACGGGTCCTCAGAATTGAGGAACTAATGACAGTGTACTACTTATGTACTTAAGTTACCTTAATGGAAACCATTTAACTAAATGAAATTAACATTGAAAAACTGTAGCTCCAACCACTGAACTTGAGGCATGTTTTTTTTTTTTTTTTTTTTTTTTGCTCTCCCAGAACAATAGGAGACAGAATCGGAGAAGGAAAAGCCAGCGGCAACCTTGGTAACACGTTGAAAGTGTTGGGGCGCTTTGATGAAGCTGTCGTGTGCTGTCAAAGACACCTGGATATTTCCCAAGAGCAGGGAGACAAGGTGACACATATTTTATATCATCTTCAGCCCTCAAACACATAAATCTGAATCTATTTCCTTTTAACCTTTCTTTTTCTCTGTGTCTTCTTATTATGTGGCTGTAGGTTGGAGAGGCCAGAGCACTGTATAACATAGGGAATGTGTTTCATGCAAAGGGGAAACAGCAGTTATGGGGATGCACCCAGGAACCAGGGGACCTGCCTCCGGATGTCAGAGACACACTGCAAAGGGCTACCGGCTTTTATGAGTATGTTGAGACGTGAACGCATGTATCAGATTAATGACGAAAACGGTATCTTGAACAAGTGAGGTAAACTGTATGCACTGTGGTATTCTGGTGTCAAAATGGGGTTATTGCAAAAGTAACATTTAGTTGAATTTTGAACAATTTATTGTTCGATACATTTTTCAAAGACTAAATAATCTCACAATTTATTGTCCCTGTTGCTTAAAGCTTCGTCACATTGTGCTGCCACTGTCGTTTACAGCTGATGTAAATCGGAGAATTGATGACTTGTGGAATTTCAACAGAATGTTATTTTGCACTGTTGCTGGAGATTTCACTTTATTTTCATCAGACTACAGAATAATTTCCACCATGTTTTCAGTGCTTCATATGCCTTCTGGCACACTGCAGGCTCATGTTTGCCTCTCTGTTAAAAGCAGTTCCTTCAGGCCAATCTGCTTCATATCCCAGTCTGGATGAAATACTACACAGACTTCTGTTCCTTTGATTGATGTTCCCTCACAGCTAAAGAGCGCTGTAGTTTTGTCTGATCTTTCCATGGTTTGGCAAAGAAATCTAATATTATACACAAATTCTTCATCTCCGTGCCTTGATTATCTGAATTTCGTATGCAGCTCTTTGAATTACAGCTTTCACTCGAACATGCAAGTTCATCTGAATTTCTTTGTAAATCATGACGTTTAAGTTGAACTGGTTACAGGTATTTCATGCATTGTCAATTTGGAGGGACTCTGCAAATAAGGGAAAACAAAGATTTAATTGCACTTCTGTGTATTATGGGTATATCACTGTTAAGATGCAATCAATTTCAAATTAAATCTGCAAAATGGAGATAAAGTGGCAGTTTAAAGTACAATCTTACAATCTTCTTTTTAAAAGAACACCTCACTGGTGGGAATATGTGTAGCTTTATAAATATGAGCCATTTTGATGCAGGAAAAAAAAAAATTTAACTGCACATTTGGCTTTGCCCGGAAAAATAAAACATAATAAACCCATAATCAGCTCATCTCAGGGTAATTATCTAGGCCCCATTAAAGCAATATTTAAACAATGGAGCAGTTAACATCAAATTGAAAAACTGCGGAAGGTTAAAGAGAGGACTAAATTCGTCATTTTTATTACCATACGCAAAAAGCCATACATAAGGCATTATGTATTTTTCATAACTAAACATAATGATACTATTGTTTTACACCAGTTTTTAGAGACTTATATTTAGGTATTGCTTAATGTTAACATAGTGGTAACGATTAACTTGAACATCATGTTGTCGGTGTGTACTTCTCTCTGTAGGATGAACTTGTGTTTGGTCAAAGAACTGGGAGACCGAGCCGCTCAGGGGAGGGCCTACGGGAACCTGGGTAACACCCACTATCTGCTGGGAAACTTTGTCGAAGCTATCAAGTTTCACCGTCAGGTGAGAAATTCAATATGTGTGCCAGCATTATTTTAATACCACCAGTACATAGATAAGGTTTATCAGCCTTGTTGTTGTGCCAGAACAGAACAGTGACCTTGTGTCAACTGAACAGCAGCCTCACTTTGCTTTGACACAAGTTCATTCACCTTAAAACTTTCAGTAACTTTTTTGTGTCACTATTTTTTTTTTTGTTGGATTTTTTTATACATACCAAACATAGATACAGCAGGAATGACAGACAGTTGTAGAGAAAAAAATCGTAAAAACTAAAGGAAAAAGAATCCAGCAAAAAAAATCATTAACAGACACAAAAGGCAACAAAATAAACAAACAAACAAAGAAGAATACATAAAGTAAATACTATTTCAAAAGAAGTTTGTGCAAAGCTTTCATTAACTTTGTAATTGCCATGATATTGTGTTTGATTGCAATTAATCGGAAATGAATATACAAATAAAGAGAAAATCCTTTCTTCCCGTTATTTGATCCAGTCTCACAAATACTGTGAACATAAACCTAATCACATCTTCATGTTTTATGTTTGGTTTGCCTTTTCTTAACCATTACCATGCAACAATAAAATGTGGTTTGCTGGTGTTTTGGTGGCTTGTTGACATGCTGTGTGGCTATGACACTCCAGCCAGGGAGCCCGCCATGAAGCCACCCTGCCACATGATAAATTTGTGTGTGCTTCTGGCGTGTGCAGCCCAGAAGCAAACAAGCATTTACCACAAAATTTGATTTACCGCTGCCTTGTGATCACACATGTTCCCCTGATATTTATCTTATAGATGCAGCCAGACTACACTGGTCTTCCTCTCAGTGGAGAAGCAGGCTTTACACACTTCCTTCTTGCTGAGAAAATATCTTGCCTAGTTTGCCTTGCACACACTGACATGCAAAATAGTAAGACTGGTCAATGAACAGACAGCTTGAGTTAAGCAGGGACTTAATTTTACTGTTTTGTATCTTATATTTTTTTTAGCCTGATTTTATATTAACAGCGCATGGATCAGTAACTCCAGGAAAATAGGGAAAATAAATATATATAAATAAATATAATTCCATCATTATCTGTTATTTTCTTGCTTTATTGTGAGTAAATATCGCCTCGGTGAGTTTTGCAGTGTATCACAATCCACATCATACTGTAACCTACAGTGTGCAGAGATTGATGGCCTCTCATTGGGGAAAAAGTGGAGGAAATTGGTTCCTTGCTGAATCACTTGCAAGCATGGCCTCAGGCTTTCTCTCCCCATGTTTTCTGACCCTCTCCATTGTTAACCACTTGTTACCTCATGGGAGAAGCCAGCCTCTCCTCTCTTCCCCATCACAAATCTATCTCTGTGCCACAGAGGGGAGCACACTGCCTTTAAAGGGAATCAGAGCAGCTGATTTAATACACCACAGCTACAGCAGCACATCTTTTCATGGCATCCTGTGCTCCAGTAGAGCTTGCAACTTGAACTTGTGTAATTGCCTCAGCTTGAGGAATTAAAAAGAAAATAAACAAAGGGCAGAATGAGGTGAAATAACATGAGATGTTTAATTTTATTCTCTGTTTTTTAATGAAGCTGTACATTTGGATTGACTTGCCCTTTTTGCTTCATCATTCACAGCGATTATCCATAGCCAAAGAATTTGGGGACAAAGCGGCGGAACGGCGAGCCTACAGTAACCTTGGTAATGCCCTGATATTCCTGGGACAGTTCAACACCGCCACTGAATATTACAGGTGAGGAAAGAGGCGAGTCTGACATCTAGTGGAGGGAAGGTGAAGTGAACCTAACAGTATGAAGTGAATATGAATCGAACAATTGAAATGCACAACACAAAACCTTTTGAACACTGCAATACTACAATAAGACTATTTTCATTTGCTTTCTTAACTCTTTCACCCTCTGTGTCTTGTTTCCTTTCCTGTAGGAAAACTTTACAATTGTCCAGGCAGTTGAGGGACCAGGTGATGGAGGCTCAGGCCTGTTATAGCCTTGGGAACACCTACACTCTTTTGCAGCAGTATGAGAGGGCCATAGACTACCACCTGAAACACCTGTACATTGCCCAGGAGCTGACTGATAGGTACAGCGAGTAATGAAAAAACACAAACATGCATTGTTAAAGGAGTGGTTTTTAACATTTGCCTCTGTGTTCATATGTTATCAGAGTCGGTGAGGGCCGGGCCTGCTGGAGTCTGGGAAATGCGTATGTGTCTTTACAGAACCACAAACAGGCTCTCCACTATGCCCGAAAGCACCTGGATATCTCTAAAGAAGTAAGACCTTATTTTTAACATTTAAGTGATCAAAGTCATTACCAAGGCTTCTTGCATTTAAACTAACTGGAGTTTTTTTTTTTTGCTCTGTTTGTTCACTCTTTGTCCCTGCCTTTATATCACCTTCTCAGATTGGAGACAGAAATGGGGAACTGACGGCCAGAATGAACGTGGAGCAGCTGATGGAGGCTCTGGGGGTCAATGAGAGCGACCTTTCACCCTCCAGTTCAGAGTTTGAGATGCAAGGTGATGCTAAATTGCTTTGTTTTTTTTTACCTTTTATGTGAGATATAATGTGTTGATTGGTGAGCTTGAGAGCAGATATTGTAACCTTAACACAGAGCCAAACTAGCCGTTCCTCTCTGAAACAGTGGGAGAGTCTTAGCTCTATTGTATATATGTTATACACACTGTATTTATTGGTGATAATGGACACTAGAAACCTCTTATTTTGACGATTTCATTACATTTTTCATTTCGTGACAAACTTTACATTGTCACTGTTCCCACAAGTTATAGGTATTCAGATAAGAGTGCGGCAGACAGTTTAATTTACACATGCCAGTCTGGATGTAGCAGTATTACCGAAGAGCTTTTATTGCATATTGTTGCAACTTTTATTTAAAGGGAGAGCTTTTTTAACATTAAATTAGTATATAATTTATCTAATGTCAGTTATATCTATTATAATAAAAAAAAAAACAATGTGAGAATTATCTGAATTAAGAAAAAAAAAAAGGAAGATATTCAATTACATTCAATGACAAGGCCACAGTTTGTACTGAACACATTAACCTGCTGTTAAAAGTCTTCAAATCGAATATCTCTTCATTATTTAATCTACTTGTTAAGCATAATGTAGATTTTTTGAATTTGCACACAACCATTTGGGCATTTGGGTTTTATGGGCATTTATGTAACCTGATTTCTTTAACATTGTATAAGCAAGTTAGTCAGTTTTCCTGGTCATGGAAAGAGGGAGGGCACAGCAGATGAAAAAGCCTCGCTGTGTGTGTGTGTTCTCCTACTTGTGGGTGTTTGGATGTGAATCTGTTTGCTCTCTGCAGACTGTGGTTGGGGGAAGCTGTCCTGGAGCTGCTCTCGACCTTCCATCCAACAGAAATGGAAACAAACATATTATGGCATAGAGCTCGACAAAATTGCTCATATTACATTACATTATTATTTAAATATATAAAAGTAAGTGAGGGTTTTTATCAAATTACCATTTATAAATAACCTGAAGACAAACAGTTGCATATTAAAAAAATAAACAAAATCATTTTATTTATTTTGTTTTAGAATTAGATTCTGTGTTTGACAAAAATATCATGTGTGGGTTTGAGCAAGCTGACTGGAATACTGTATGTGTACACAAGGTGGCCATTTTCAGGTAAAACCAACTTAAGGTGAGACACAACAAGCCGACTGTGTCTGTGTTATGTCTGAACTGAGGCTAAATGTGAGAGAAAGCGATGGGTGTGTATATTTTGGGGTCAGTCTAGGGGAGATGGTTCGACTGAGGTTCAGCACACACGTTCTCAACATTATCCTCAGATCATAAAATCGATTATTGTTGTTGTCGGTTATCTACAACTCACATGGTTGAGCGCATGTGTGTAAAATTAAGCATGACAATCTGTACAATCGCTCTCTGAACAGTCATCCTGGTTTTTGCATGATGTTTGTTTTTTGTGAAACCCCCTTCAGGCAGAAACTCACACCCATGTCCTACATTTTCCTCCCTGGTGCGGAGCTGGCGAACAGACACTTATTCAGATTGTTTGGTTTGCTGCCTGAACGTCAGGTCCACGCTGAACATCATGAGACCAGCAATGATACAAGAAAAGACAGAGCGCCTTGATTTATTGACTTTAATTATAGACTTATCTGTTCAGGAGAATCAACAGTTGTGAGATAAATAGTTTTGCTCTTATGTAACGGTCCTTTTACTTATGCATTTCTTCTGTAGGAGCAAGACCCAAATTCACCAAGAGAAACAGCATGGACAGCGTAGAACTGTGGAAATACTCTTCAGATAAGGTGATTTATCACTCTCACATTTCAGTACGGCACTCCTGAGGGAAATGGGCCTGAAAGTGTGGCCTGTACACCTCTCCCCAAACAGCTATCAATCCCGCTGTAACAATATGGTCTTTTAATGCAGAATGGTGAGAACCAAGACCTGGAAAGTATACCCAGGAGATCCAAGAGTCAGCTGTCACAGCCGGGCAAAAGAAAAGGCTATCCCGACAGCCAGTCGTCAGACGAAAGGCCGTGGCTGGACTCTCCTGTGGACACTGATGACATCACTGTGCAAGTCCCACCTCCAGTGCCAGTGAGTAAAGCTTTGTAACCTTCGCCAAGGAGAGTCTCAGTTCAGTTTGTTTGTTTGTCCACCAGTGCTCCAAACCTTCAACTATTCCTTTTAAAGATTTTCTTAACTTTTATTTTTGATCTCAACTGCCCCTCATTCCCCTGAAATGTTTCCTTTAAGCCTGCCTTAAAAAGGTTTTCCCATATTGTTAAACAGTTTGGAACTGGTGGATGATCTGACACCACACATTCCAGTTTACAGAAGTAAGGAAATTCAAGATTAGCTGGAAAGCCTCGGGATAAAGCAATAAAACTAGATTTTCTTTTTTTTTTTGCTGACACCAGTCAAAAAATACTGCTGAAGCCCTACATTTTATTTCATGCCTATGGGTATTGAGCAGCTCATCACAATGTGTAATATCAGGCCCCAATTCACATTCGCTATGAATCTAAGATATGTCAGTCCTTTAATTCAATCACTGTGAGCTCACCTGAGAAAAGATGGGTTTCATTTTTCTTTAAGAAAGCATCAATGGGACTTGAAATGCTGACTTCTAAATTGATCCAACCACTCTTTCCCTTCTCTTCTTCATCTCATCCCTGTCCAAAATGTCTTCAGGGTTTCTGCTTTAAAGAGAAAATGAGATAAATTAGAGAGATTATATTGGGCACATTTCCCTTAATTTCCCATGTGGTTTTATGTTATTATGTTAGAAGTCAGACACAGTGTAAAGGTGTATTCTCATTAAAGGC
Source organism: Hypoplectrus providencianus (assembly GCA_028566105.1). NCBI lineage: Eukaryota > Metazoa > Chordata > Actinopteri > Perciformes > Serranidae > Hypoplectrus > Hypoplectrus providencianus. The sequence continues at coordinate 8,056,229 of JAOWBC010000711.1, forward strand.
CAACAGTGCTCCATTTGCTGTGAACTAGATTGGTAATGAGAATGCTGTTTCGCAGCTGTTGTATCCCTAAAACTCTGTGCCCCCGCAGCACGTAATCATGCCTTACTCCTGTGGCAATGATAATCGTTGTAATCAGCTAGTTGACATGCCAGAAAGGAGCTAAAATTACGGGGCTACATGATGATAGTTCATCACAAGGGACAAGAAAGCTAAATGTTGGTAATCTGCGTGACACTGAAGCAAACCCTTTTTTTTCAAATCTGCCAGTCTTTAAAAGCCAGCTGTGTGTCTGTGAACCAGTTCAAATCAGGCTACAGTGCAACAAAACAAAACAACTTATTGGTCAACCACAATATCGATATTTGTTTACTTTTGCAGCCTTTTTTAAAGCCAGAAATTCAATCTACTGGCTATATGTTCAATGATTTATGGATTTACCAACATATGGCAGTCCCTTTTGATGGTCATGTGGCAGAAGATGACAAAACGATCTCACGATCTCAACTCAAGGTCCACAAGCCTTCTTTGTTGTATTTTTTATTTATTTATTTATTTATTTTTAATAATTCAACATGGTCTTCATCAGTCAGATGGAGATAAGCTTGAGTCATTTAGTTGCCTCAAGTGATAACTTTTACTACTAGAACTTAATTTTACAAGTTAATTTAAACGTCATCTCTGTCTGAATCTGTGTTTTATCCCTTTCCTGGAGCCAGGGAGGAGGGTGGGCCGTGTGTGAATGTTTTATTTACTCACAATCAGCAACAGTTACTACATGTTATGCATTTAAAGGCTTGCCCAGGGCAGAGTCTGCAGATGCAGTAGATGATCCAGCTGAATGGAAATAAAGACACTGCATTGTTCTTATATTATAGAGTAGAACTAGTTATATCTCGTGAATAGTTTTTTTTCTTTAAATTTTCTTGATTTACCCTTTATTCTTCACCTATTATTAATTAAGATCATACAAGGTTAGAAAGCACAATGGTGACATAATTTAGGAAGCCTTTGTCTTTGATTCACACACTCTTCTGCACACACAACTTAATTTCCCTCTTTCTCTCAGTCTCTTTCTCCTTTTTATTCCCTCTCTCTCTCGATTGTCGTCGTCACGTGTTCCTTTCTCTCTTGTTCTGTCCCTTTGGCCTACTTGATTAATTGGACAATAGAGAAGGGGAAGTGAGGAGCGCCACACAGAGACCATGGGGCCAAGGACAGAGGACAGAAACTGCTATAAGTCACAGCTGATTAGTGAGCACAGAGCGAGTAAATAACAACCCCATGGAAGATTTTTTTTTAATGCGAGTTGAAAAAATGTCTGTGCTTATGAATGGTGCATTATAATACTTTGGAAGAATTGGGCGCTGACAGTGTTGGTTCTTGTCATTTGAGGATAGTTGATCACCGCTGGCATGCAATCTACTCATGACTGTACCCCTGCACCCATCTTTCCACCCCCCTTTTCTCCCCTCCTCCCATTTGTCACCCCCCCCAGCTCTCCCCTTCTGCTGATAATGTGACCTTGATCACAGAGCTGCTACCCTCCCCACAGGGTCAACCCCCCTGCTTCCCATAATGAGTTGTTTTCCCACAGTGGGCGAACGGGACAAAAATGGCCTGCAGGAGAGCCACAGAGAGAGAGAGAGAGAGAGAGAGAGAGAGAGAGGATGGTGAAAGAAGGCTGGAATAGAGGGATGCAAGAGGAGAGGAAATTAGAGGGAGGGAGTGGAGTACAGCAGGGGAGCAGAAAGAGAGAGAGAGAGAGAGAGAGAGAGCGAGTGAAGTGCTGGGTGAAAGAAGGGGAGAAGGAGGTGTGAGCCAGGCGTGTGGACAGAGCGAGAGGGAGAGAGAGCTCAGAAAGACATGAGAGAGAGAGAGGGATAGATAGAGGACAAAGGGAGAAGTGCTGCTGGTAAGATCTTTCATTTATGTTTTACAGCTTGAATAACAACATGGTGCAAAGGATACCAGAGGTTATTAACTTTCTTTTCCTTTACATAATTCACACATTTGATTATGTTTGTTTTCACTCGAAGTATACATATTTTACTCTACTTTTTTCAGTAAGTTAATGCAGTGTACGTGGTTAACTTTTTATTATATTATGGTGAAACTTTTTTTAATTTCCTAAAATATTTATGGTTTGACTTTCCAACACAAAAGTTGCAAGAGAAGAGTTAAGATTCCTTGAATAGAGCTGAGTGAAATCAGGTGTCTGCTGACGCTGACCTACTTCACATCTTGCTGTAAGGCAAAGTGATTTTAACTTCATCCGCTAGTTGGTGTTAAAGATTTCATATTTCATTCTGGCTCTGTGGTATGTTGGGACACTTTCAAATGTTAATCGTAGCACTTTGTGTTGGCGGGAGGAGGAAGTTGGAGACCTTTTTTTATTATGGGGATATGCTTATCCATCCTTAACATGCTTTTGGACACTTTGTTGATATTTGGCATATTAATTATATATATTTTTTATTGTTGGTGAGGAAAGCATGGGTTGTCCTGTAGAATATAAATCCTAAAAGTTAGTCCTTTTTTTCATTCAATTCTGATTTTTTAAAGTCTTTTTTATTATATTCATGCATTATTTGATTTTAAATTGAATATGATGGTAACTTCCAAGTTGATTTGTAGCAATGTCAGCACAGCTTTTTATAAATTGAAATTGAAAATGAATGTCAGTCTTTCATCGTCTTATCTAAAGTTTTGTCAGCAATATAGATTTAAACTTGCTTTGATATGTATAGTGTTAAATAAAACACTCTTTGTTTTTACAGTTTTAAAGCTTAAAGGAATATTGTGAAAATTAGCTTGTTTTTAAGCAGCAGGATTCGAGGTTTATCTGGTCTGGTTTGCTGCGTGCAGGTCTAAAGGTTCCTGAATGTTTCAGGTTGTTGGTGGTTTTTCGTCTGCAGGGTTATCCAGCTTTCTCTTTAAACCTTTTCTTGGAACAGACCGCAGGCATTTCAAAGTAGAGCCCTTGAAATTGAGAGGATAAGACGGAGGAATTTAGCTTATTGTAGAAGTTTTCGTTTATTATTCTGTTTAAAAATACAATTTTTTATGATGTATCTGTCTATCTGAAAATTTGTTTGCTGACCATTTTATGTGGTGCCAGCCGTTTATTTTATTTTGGCTTAACATTATTGTGTAATAATAATTTAATTGCTCCTGTCCTGGAGATTAGTTTTCATTCTGTATCGTAACACGGCAGCCTGATTGCCAGAATATTTCAGTCGCGCTAGTCAAACATAATAAATTCCACATCTGCTTTGCTGGCTCGCTGGATTTGTAGCTAAAACATTTCCATGCATATGTTATCCACTTCAGCTGCAAAGCTTAAACACATTAGCCCGACTGTGACACAGTGAGATGTGTGTGATGTGAGAGAGCGCCTCTTGGTGTTATCTCTAAACAAACAGTGAAAGCAGCGCGGTCAGAGGCTGACCAGCTGTGAGGATGAAACATGTTGAAAGCATTCAGTCACTCAGTGATTGAGTCATTGATTGACTAATCATTGATTAAAGCTTCATGCTGTTTTCCAGCACCAACAGCTGAATCTGCCTCACAATCCTACTGCTCATGTGTGAAACCAAAGAAAACGTTTTAAAGTTAATTGTCACTTTTTTATATTATGTCTAGAAATGAAATAAATCAAAACTAAAACATAATAATAATAGATCAACATGCTCTGTGGCAACAACAGCTCTATCTGATGATATGTCCTCATGCTCTTACAGGTTTGCCTATGTGGGCCATGGCAGTTAAATTCAAATGGGCTGTTTATTTTTACATGACTTTTCATGATATTGTTCCACCTTCAGTATCTAGGCCAAGGTACGCATTCCCATATGATTTAATCACATTATTTTTCTCTTCCACAAACTGGTCACCTTGAAATCCTTATGTGACTCATAATGTCATTGAGTTAAATCATTTGATCTGCAGAAATCAGAGCAGAATCCCTCCTGTAAAATCTATATTAAATACCAATAATCAGAGTCTTTAACTAACTTTCCCATGTTCTTTCTTTTAGAAGCTGGGCCGTGACCCCTCCGATGAAGACTGCTTCTTTGACCTCCTTAGCAAGTTCCAGAGCAGCCGCATGGATGACCAGCGCTGCCACCTTGATGAGCCACAGAACGGAGACAACGGAGAAGGTGCTGCAAACTCCGTGCCGACCCTGAACGACATGATAGGTTTGTTGAGGACAGTGTTGAAATACCTCTGTAGCTGTCCTTATGTCTTTTACTAGAAATATAAGTACACATCAAACCCTTTTCTATAGGGGCCAGTTATACCCCTGAATGTTTGTGCTGTGCATTCTAGGAGAAAATATTCACATGCTTTTATATTCAGAAAACACTAAATGTTTGTGATTCTGCCCACGGCTGCTGCACCTCTGTTGACCCTCTGTCTGAGAAATTCAAAAAAGGGAATCACAAATGGAAAACTAAACTTTCCAGTCAAACATGTTCAAGCTGCATGATGATCCAGAGTGAGAAATGATTACAATATAGGCAACAAGGATCAGAGCTTTCCCTGACGTTAGCATGTGGCTAACTGTGTGTGTTATATTAACACTGCACATCATTATCTGCTTGGAGCTTGAATCAACTGTTTAAACAATTTGAGAAATCTAGAAATGGTTAGAATGACGTGAATGAATCAAACATTTTTGCTTGCAGGGCTTACTTTTTAAACATTTACCACATTATTTAAAACTCTGGTTAAATTTTATATGAACATACATTATAATATCATATACATTACAGGAAAGAAGGAAAAGCACAATAGATCCTCTATAATAACCTCATACTTTTTTCTTCTCCTAGATCCTTCGATTACCACTTCCCCCCAGACTGAGGAGCTGTTTGATTTGATCGCCAGCTCACAGAGTCGCCGTCTTGACGACCAGCGGGTAAACGTTGGTAACCTTCCAGGATTGAGGATTACTCATAACAATCTGGGACACCTGGTGGGTGAAGCAGATCATCAGGAACCAAGCGATGACTTCTTCAACATGCTAATTAAGTGCCAGGTAAGAACAGAATCACATCTGACAAGAACTTGAGTGTTTAATCCTTTTAGATCCTTCATGATAAATCTTAAAGAGAGTGGAGAGGGTTGTATAGGGATTACATGAAATTTCTCAGATTAATCTGTTGAGTGTCTTTACACCACATTGTGTCACGTTTGCTTCTACACTCTAAATGTATGAACCTTTTGGACTGTAGTCCTCTAGGATTGATGACCAGCGGTGCTCCCCACCAGAAGCAGGCCCCCACGCCCCCACAGTGCCTGATGAAGACTTTTTCAGTCTAATCCAGAGGGTGCAGGCCAAGCGTATGGACGAGCAACGCGTCCATCTGCCCTCAGACGACCAGGACAACCCCGAGTCCCCTGAGCCAGAGCCGCCTGGTGGCTTTTCCAGCTAGGGTTTGGTGAATAAAGCTGCATCACTTCATGTCAAAGAAAATAAAAAGCAGACGAAACGAAAGAGGGATGAGCCAACATTTAAAGAGCACTGATGGGTGAACTAACAAGATTTTTAATAACAAGACAAATTCCATGTGCAATAGGTGGTGCCCTGTCAAATGTTGCTCGATGTGTTATGTTTCTAAATGTGTGTTAATATAACAGGAAAACAAGCAGACTTTAAGCTCAGCGGTGTGGGGTGAGTTTGGGGTAACATGAAACAAACATGATTATCTAATGCCTTAATCAGCATTTTCTTTTCAGACTCAAGATTGTATTCCCTGGTGTCAGATGTGTTCAGTAGAAGCACATGATGGGCTGACAGTGTAATATGGACGATTAATGTGGAGATCTACAGTATGAGTTCTGGGAATCACGAAGATTTGATGATGGTAAGAGAGCTGATGAAAACATCCAACATGTCAGATTTTAACCAGTTTCATAAACAAATCGATGATGACAAACAAACTCACTGTCTTCATCAAACAAGTTGAATTTTCAACAAAATGTATCAATTAAAGTTGTACTCATAGGCTGTTAAAAAGAAGTGGACAAAGCCAACATGACTTCCCTCATAGGTTTGTGGATCACCTTTCTGAAGCCTTGATCTTGGAACTTTGGCCGTCACCGTATTGAATTTTGAGGCCAGAAATGTCCAAGTTTGGACCAAAATGGTTTTGACTGAGAACCCGAGGACACTACGCAGGTCAACCTTCACCAGTATTGCCAAATTGCTGCTAAAAATGAGCTATCTCCATAATTTATAACTTAGACATGCATTGCTACCCCTCTATCTTGATTATGGAAGAGACCTAGCAATCACAAGGTAGAAAATAATACTGTGTTATGTCCAATTTAATCAAAATGGGACCATGATTTACACAATGAACAATAGGTTGTATTTAAGACTAAAAACTGGAGATCAATACCCTATTGTCAGGAAAATGTTTGGTGATGTAATTATTTAAGTGAGAAAGAAATTAATTCTCATAAACTTCTTTTTAGCACCAAGTCTCCCCCTGCTGGCTATCAGACATAATTTAGTTTTAAGGCACTTTATATATTTCCCTTTTCATACCCATCCACTTCTTTTATTCAGTCTGTGGTCGTACTGTGATTTAATGGCAATCCTCAATCCTCAAGAACAATAAATGCAATGTTAATTATACCTGTAACGATGTTAACAACTACACTTTTAGAACGATAAATTTAAAGTTATCTTCATAGTTATCTCTTCCTGGTGTAGAGCTGTTTCTATCATTAAATGTTTGTGGTTCCCACTGCTCGTAGAAAACTGTTGTTCTTTGTGCAGTTACAGTATTAGAGCTCATCATCCAGTGTTAAACAAAGCGCTTCGATAACTTTGCTTCATCTTTTTTACTGACTTGGACAAGCAAACACGATTCGTTGAAATTGCCTGAGTGAAATATGATATTCCACATAAATGTAATTTATGTGCATTTCTGCATTTTTAAAAATGCATCTCTTCACACAGTATGCAGTAACTGAGATTTCTGAGCAAACAATACGAAACAGCTGCTTCTTTTTTTAGACTCAAGATTAGAGTTGTGTGATAATTCAAGCTCCAGTTCAATGTCTCTGCTTAGCTTTGAAAGTAATGCTATCTGCTGCCCATAATGTTCTCAACATCTGAACAGACTACTGCTTACTGCCATTATTATTATTATTATTTTATTGTGACTTAACATAGAAATAGAAGCAGATGGATGAGACAGATGTGACATATTTTCATAAATCTAATACCATTTCAGTACAGCACTAATTCCATGTTGTGCTGCCTCCCTGTGGTCAAAACCGTGTATTACCTCTGTGAAATACAGAGAACAATGTATAGGGGATAAAAGGTGTTCCCTACTCTTGAATATTTGTAGGACACTTTTTTTATTGATATTGCCACAGAGTATGAAGATTCTGAGAACTTTCTCCTGGTTTCAGCAACAGTACACTAATTGAATCAGGTCAGCTGGACATAGATTTAGTCTGGAAGACAATCTATGTCCAGTTGACCTGATTCAATTAACTAAGTATACTTTGACCTGGGAGAATGAGATGATGCACATTTATTTCAGCAACAGTGTTTTGCCAATTTGTACCATAAATATGGAGATTTTTGCAAATCATTTCATTTCAGTCCTCAAGGTGACAGTGTATCATTTTAAGTTCAGTGTACATTTCTGTCCATTTGTTGCCATGGAAATTCCAAAATCAGCAAAAGAGGTACAAACTGAGTGTGAAACCTTTTGCTGTACAGAGCATCTGTATAATGGTACTGTGCAAAAATGTTTGACCTTACCTATGGGCTTGCTTTTTATTCAAACGTAGTGCATACCTCATTTTTGTACCTCAGAGCTCATGAATCTTAGAAATCCAGCTCATAGTGGTTAAGTTTGATTCATATATCTTTGATAAACAACACATTTGGGAGCAAAAGTTAATATTTCCTTTTACCGTTTTTTGTGAATTAACATTTTTAGAAAGTACCTGGTACACTTCTATTTGTCTTTGCCATAATTTGTACATATAAATATATTTTGTATTTATGTTCCATTTGAGGACATGAATATGTCCCCTCATGCTTTTAATAAAATGTTTCAGATGTTTATTTGGCCTCTATTTTTATTCAATTTCAACAAAATAACAAATAGGGTCGCTTTTGATATGTTTGCTCACATCAATTCCAATTATACGAGTAGCACTGACCTCTGCAGCCCAGAGATATAATCACATTCATTACACTGGAAAATGATTGGATTGTTTCCAAAGCTCTTATCTTTGGAACAAAGCACAAAGGGCTGACCAAATATGTTGGCTTGCTTCCAGTTTGGTTGCACCATCGGGATTCAGTAGTAAAGTAAATAATTTGTTTAAACCACAAGATATTTATTCAACTATTTCATTCTTTTTAAAGATACAGTCCCAAAATGTATTCTGGTTATTTCTATTTCTATCTTAATTGTATCCTTAAAATAATAATTGATGCTTACATTGCAGTTTTAGCATTTATAAAAACACTTAAATATTTAAAACAAAATTTCAGCAATATTCTGCTTTTCTCATATAATCAGTGAAGCATAAAGTTGAAGTTTTAAAGACCAGTGCACCGAATGACCGGCCCTCCCCTCCTTTCCCTTCAAATTCCCCCCTGTCCATCATCCTCCCTCCCTCTCCTTCTCTGTGCTTCCTCCCTCTTACCCAGAATGCAACGCCGGCTGAGCAGGCTCAGCTGAGCTATAAAAAGGCATAGCAAGGGGGAGGGAGGGCTGCCGTGCAGTAGGAACTGTGCAGACACACACACACACGGGGATCCAGGGACAGCAGCCCCTTGCACTGGGATCTAGAGCCACAGCGCGAAAAGAGAGGTCAGTACAGAGGACAAAGGCTCCATAGAGGAAGCCTGAACTGACAGGGAGCGGGTCTGACTTTGATAGAGGGAGTGACGAATGGAGAGATGTCAGAGAGAAAGAGTGAAGGCAGGCAGAGTGGGCAGGGCTGTGTAATGGGATGGAGAGAGAGAATAACATGGGAAACTGGTTCCTCAAGACGCCTTGTTTTTCTCTAATATGGTTGTCATTGCCACAAGATCTGACATTTCTGCAAACTGCACAGGCACGCAGCGTGACTCTGGTGTGTCACTGACATTGGATGACATAATTGTTATGCTTAAAAAATATACATTAACAGCATGCATTATTCCCCTCCTGACATTTCATCTGTTCGCCTCTGCTCTACTAACGTGAACATTATCCTCCACCTTGCAAGCATGAAAGGCCATTTTCATGCAGGCTGCTCGAGCCTTTTAATTCCACTTCCATGCTTTCAGCCCCGGTGACGGTCATTAGCAGCTGATTAGGAGCCGGGTACTATTGATTCCTGTGAGTAGTGGACGCACTTTGAGGTGAACCAAAGCTTTCAGTTTGCAACACAAACACAACAGCTATTACTGAAAAGATCTCTCCATCCTTTCACAAACACCATGGAATATCTCCCACTGCACTGACGTCAAAGGATCTCCTGTTCTCCCTTAAAGGAACAGTACGCTCAATTAAACTGCAGAGTGTCTTAGTAACCGATGGCACAGGGAGAGATTGGCATCGGTAGATCATGTGCTCTGTACTTTGTTTTCACTCCTGTTGCTTCTACCGGCTGCCAGTGAAAGCTTCATCCACCCCCATGTGCTTTTTGAGAATGGCTGACACGCTATCCCGTAACAGCTGAGTCTTTTTTTAGCATGGCTAAATGTTAAGAAAAGTACTAAGACGTGAGGGTGGGACGGGGTGACTAACATTGGGGCGGGGGTTGTAGTGGGTCCAGCATCTCTTCATTTCAATTCAAGGCTAGGATTACAAAAAACCACATGTTCAAATCTTTCAGCGAGTATCAGGTTACATTCTGCATAAAGAGCACGCTCAGGCATTATCCATGCAGGTGTATCAGAGGCATGCATGTTAAGGTAAACAATACCAATCAAATTCTTCAGTTAATTCCAAGACTATGTCCACAAATGATAAAGTCCAGCTCAAACATCTTGCAACATCTCTCTCCAACCCTGTTTAGAAATGTTTTGGCATAATTTCCCCACAGCAACGCCTTGAAATATTTGGCCGCATAGCAAGTCTCAGTTCCCCAATTCCATGCAGAATTGAGTGTATTCCTACACACACGGAGCCATGTAATGCTGTTTGCACCGTATCAGAACACCTCTGACATGCCAAAGAAGCAGGGGACCCTGGAGATGGCACCATAATAGGCCAGACAGGGATTCCCAAACAGGCTTCGTGCTGACTCAGATGCCATCCTCCCTGTGACATTTACACAGGCCACAGGGTTAACGGCTGCTGACATAAAACTGGACACCTGAGACGCAGCACCGCCAGTGCCCAGGGGTGTTGCATGTGAGAATCAGGGAACAAGCATTTGCAGCTTTGGTGTATCCTCTGCTAAAGTAGGTCTTAATACAGAACCAGGAAACTAGACGGTTCAAGTTCAAGGTAGTACTCTTCTTAAATCTCCTGCTCCTTACAACAATGCTTTCAAGTAAGTATTAGAAATAAAAAGACACACAATTAAAAACAAGGCTGTAACATAATTTAAGTTAAAATACAGAATAAACATAGGCAAATAAAAATTAATAATGCATATAAGTGAGACAGTTATTTAATTGAATAAACTGGATGGAAACAGAAATGGAGAAATGGCTCTTTAATAATAATAATGATAATAGTAATAAGAGCAATAAATAGGGGTTTCTTGATTGAAATTCTGAATCAAAAAAATACTAAAACAAGCTTTTAATTTCAGTTACAAAAGATTAGCAATTTCCCCACCTTTAAGTGTGGCACATTAAAAAAAAATACATATGGCATTCAACACAAGAACCGTAAGTATCAGACTTAAACACAATGAAACATATCTAAGAATATGAAAATGTAAATGACAGCTGTCCCAGCCTTAAAGCATTGAAAATCTTTATGAGTCAAGACTTGATAGAATTGTAACTCAACTGTGGCGCCCTAACACTACGACAGAGTTCCTGAGCTGTCTGTATACACAAAGAACCGCGCTCTTTCTTACACTCTTTACATTTCTTAACCTCTTTATCAACCTGGCTCCACACTGTGAGGTGTGTTTGAGTAGCAGGCATGCGGGCAAACAGCCACACAAGGTCAAACTCAAGTCTTTCTAAATCTAACCCACAACTTTCTCTCCTCATATTTGCATCTTTCATACAGTGTTGCGAGTGGAATATGTAGGGAGCAGGATTAGCCAACAACACCTAGAAAAGTTTTAAATTCCATGACTACATTCTTTATCAACTTATACTTGAATACTGCGCCTATCAAGGTATTTGGTAATCACACCTTGTGCAGTATGTTCTTTCCTCCCTGGAGACCATTCCAGGCCTGGAGCTGACCATGTAACCGAAGATCTCAGCCCTCCGTCCTCCTCATAAATCTGCTTTCACAAAACTCAGACCAGTTACTTCTCAGGTTGTCTTACGTGTGCATGTGTGTATGATGTAAGTAACATGATAACAAGCAAATACAATAGGCAAAAGTGGAGTGTGTTTAAGTGCATGGAAAGGTGTGTATCGATAGCAGTAATAAACAGTGTATAATCTACATATTTTGCAAATTAACAGGCGGCTTGAGAAAAGTCCAGTAGCTGCATTAAATATATTAAAAAACATGTAACTGAGGACGTATTTTAATAAAAGCGTCGTCAATTTCTGCCAACATATTTAAAGTAGATGCAAAACTGGTTAACTGGTGGTCATTTTGACAGAGGCTACACCTGTTGCCAAGTTATTTAAAGTCCCTTCTTTCAAACAGTAATTTTCAACCCGAGGCACATGAGCCAGACATGCAGCAGGCAGAGGGGATCTATTTACACACGCCAGACTCCTTCCTCATTCCTCTGTCTCTTAAAGTCAGCGAAAAGAGAAGTGTAAACAGGAAACCATACGGCTGTTGTCTTCTTTAGATATAAAGAACACACAACAAATAGGCATTTCCTGTCTCACTCAAATGTGGTGGGACTGGAACATTTTATTATTGTTATGCTCTGGATAGTGTGGCCAAAAAGTCTCCTATAATAAAAACCATAACTCACTGCTCTGGTTACTGAACTATTCAGAGAGATGCATATCTGAAAACCCACAATAATTTTACTCATATTAATATTATTACCAGCTATTTGTCCAAATATCTTGGTGAGGTGAAAGTTAAGAAGTAAAAGAATAAAACAACTGAAGCAAGTTTAATGTTCTCTGAGTTGAGAACACAGTTACGTTAAAATTTCTGTTTGTAGAATTTAGGAAGATGAAATTGCAGAAATTAGGGACAATATTTCTAATTTATTTTTCCGTAATGTAGACTCACCTGAAAATAACATTCATTGTGTTTTTGTTGGTTTAGAAACATGCTTGGTGAGCAGAGGGAGATTCAGTATGTTGCAATATACAATCTCATCGCTAGGTGTCACTAAATCCTTCACACTGGAGGGAAAATGAAGGAAATAATTATATAATCCTGATTATGCTGTTGTAACAGTGGAAATGATCAATTATTCAGACTATATTTGGGGATTTACAATGGAAAGCAATTGATTTAGAGAATACAGAGTTGATATTTAATAAACTACTGAACGATAAAAAGCATAATGATTTGCCACAAAGTACAATATGTTCATTTACCTCACAGCAATGGACTCTAGACTGTAACCTACATCTATTCTAATCTTCTTATTTTATTATTACACTGCCTGCCTGTTTTTTTTTCTTCTTTTTCTAGTATCTTGTGTTGTAAAATCCACTGACTTTTTTTCTCTGTGTCCTTTTCTCTCTTTTAGTTAAAGGAAATACTCATCTAACGCAACACAATGGCAGGTGAGGAATTGATCATGCCAGACTGACTGATGATGGCTGATGATGTGTGTGGCAAAATAAGGCAGAAGGAGACTGGCTGTGTTTTCTTAGACTCTACTGCCCTCTTATGGCCATTACTGAGAATACAGTGGCAGTCTTGATTTTTACTTTTTACTTCACTGTTTTGACTTATAGTTGACATTTATTCAGAAAAAATATTGTTATGATATTGGCTTTAATTTATAATTCAATGTTGTATCATAATTATGATAATGCAATTATATTATGGTATAGTTGAACTAATAATCATACAATGTAGTTAAAAACAAGTGCATTATCATTAGTTTCTTTCATTTTTTTTATGCTTTTGTTAGACTTATTACTCAGTAACAGAGTTTTCTGTTGTTATGAACTATTATACTAGCTAAAAAAACATTTTAAGATGGCAACAGTTGCCATAGAAACAATGTTTGAGTAATAACACAAACCAAAGTGAGCTCAGTCGAAACAGACGAGTTGACCAGGTGGCACTCTACCTCGCAACTTAAAACTGGATAATATGTCTTCTGCTGATTCCTCGTCTGATTGTCGAGATGGTTTGTTGTGAATTCAACATTTTTTTGTATTGTTTTAGAAGAATTATTTCAAATCACATGTATGGAGGCATAACCTTTTTTTCCTGTTCATTTTCAGACAAAATTAAAGATGCAAAGATCATCTTTGTTGTGGGTGAGTACACTCAACTTCTTTTTCTGCAAAACGCTCTCTGTCTCCGTTGCACTATACAGATGTTATGGTTGAACCTTTTCAGGTGGGCCTGGCTCTGGAAAGGGCACCCAGTGTGAGAAGGTAGTTGCAAAGTATGGCTACACCCACCTGTCGTCTGGGGATCTGCTCCGTGCCGAGGTGTCCTCTGGCTCTGAGAGGGGCAAGCAGCTCCAGGCCATCATGCAGAAAGGAGAGCTTGTGCCCCTGGTAAGACATCATTTATACATTTAATTTAACTGTCTTGCAGCTGAAGTTTGTAATGCTCAGTTTTTATTGGAACTGCTTTAGAGTTGTGAATTCAACTTTGGATTTGCGGTGCTGTTAAACTGTATTGCATTATACAGAAAGTTGCTTTTGTTATTTAGCCCATTAATATGAATGAGGAGGCCAAAATCTGTCAGTATAATAAACTAGCAACTGAATGTGTTTTCTATCAGAAGAGCCATATCATTGTGAAGGTCGATCATAATTTGTCGGGTCTCCTCTCCTCTCAGGACACCGTCTTAGACATGATTAAGGACGCCATGATCGCCAAGGCTGATGTCTCCAAGGGCTACCTTATTGATGGCTACCCCCGTGAGGTGAAGCAGGGCGAGGAGTTTGAGAAGAAGGTAGGAGAGGGCATGAAGTGTTGCTCTATAACTCAGCCTAGCCAAACAATAAAAACAAAACTGAAATGAGCAAACTGTCTCTGATCCCAGATCGGCAAACCCTGCCTGCTGCTGTACGTCGATGCCAAGTCAGAGACGATGGTGAAGAGGCTTCTGAAGCGCGGGGAGACCAGCGGCCGCTCCGATGACAACGAGGAGACCATCAAGAAGCGCCTGGACCTGTACTACAAAGCAACCGAGCCAGTCATCGCCTTTTACGAGAGCAGGGGCATTGTCAGGAAGGTGTGTACGGCTGCTTTGATACAGGGAAAAAAAAAAGTGTAAAGTGAGTGTAAAATCTGACCTATTCTTTTTCTAATCCAGGTGGACTCTGAGCTGCCAGTGGATGAGGTCTTCAGCCAAGTCTCCAAGGCTATTGATGCACTGTAGTAAAACAACATAACTGTCTGGTTTTTGTTGTTTTCTCATTATTTTTTTTATTTTATCAGTTTCATAAGGACAAAATATGAAAAAAAAACAGAAATAATACCCATCCCACTCATCTTGGTTAAAAAAAAACTGAAGGCCCTTAAGGATCAAAGATGCCTTAACTCTACTCCTACTCCAGCAATAGGAAGTTTTAACAGCGACACATTTGCTTAAAGCAGCGTCTGAAAATCCATTTTTTATTATATAAGGCTTCCACTCTGTGCTGAACATGTATGTGAAGTAACATCGAAAAAGGCACCGTATACAGGAGGTGTTAGACATCTCTCGACCTTTAAGGTGCAATGCTCACTCTGGGGCAAACCTGCACTTTACGCAATCGATTTCCTGCCATATAGAGTTCAGAGTTCATTGGAAAATAATAGTCCTTTACGTGCAATTTAACAATAGCAAAGATCGCCCACTGTGGACAAACTCTGTATACATGTACATTCACAGAGCTTTTTAATTTTTTAATTTTTCTCAACCACCATGGACTTCATACATTATTATCTATTAATCTATTTGAGACTTTATTCAAAGCACATAAATTATCTACTTTTTCATTTGAAGATGCACACATGTAACATGGGTATTTATAAAGTGGTATATGTAGAAAAAAGAAAAGAAAAAAGAATATTAAAGTATATGGAAAAACATGATTTTTGAAGAAGTATATTATAAGTTATGGCTGTGTTTAATTTTAAGGATTTTTTGTTTTAAATAACATGCATCAGTATTGGTACTATTTAACTGTATTCAGTTGAGTGGACAAACAGACATAAACAGGGGACTCTGACAATGCATCATGGTTGAAAAAAAGGAAATGCTTTGCTATTCTGACAACATGGTCAAGGTGCTGGAGCATGCAGACACAACAGGATACAGGACACGCTGCTGCAGCCGCGGTTCACTCCTGTTGTTACATACCTTTTCCTTTGAGCCTGTGATGACCAACAGGTCTTCCTTTACCTCTCACCTTCCTCACAAACACACACACACACACACACACACACACACACACACAGGCTCACAGTTCCAGCTGGCCAAGCAAACACTGCAGCAGGTATCCGGACTGGCCTCTGAGGAGAGCTCTGATCATGACTGCGCTGTGGGGATGAGGAAGAGGAAAACGGCTTCTGAAGGGGGAACAGGAAGCGTCCGTCGGAAAGTCAATCAGGAGAAGGCGTCCCCGAGCACTTTCATAAATCCTTCGAGGATGCTGCCTGAATGCGAGGAATGCTGCCCTTACCTAATAAAGGTAGAAAACAAAGGGGGAGAAAAGGAGGTGGCGGTGTGATTTATCACGTACAGCGGAGAGGAAGAGAGAGACACATGTGTGTGAATGTGGGGGAGAGGGTCACTGCATGTGTGGTCCCCGATTCAGGGAGCACAGCCTGTTCGCCTGCTATGAGTTTGAACTGCAGAGTTTGGAAAATGAAGCATCCAAGACAAGAAAAAAAGCCCTATATTTAGGATTTGAACATGTCAGACTGGTAGTACAGCAGACAGCACTGAGGTACACCATGTTTTAAAATTCTCATATAATCCTTCAATTTTCATTACATAAAGGAATACAGTCTCATAGCAAACACCAAAAATCAAACCACTAGCTTCTTAATATTAATTCCTTATTTGTATTAATAATTTATAATCAGTCTTTGTCTGTTATAGACATTGGTAGTAATTAAAAACAATATTAAATTATCAACTCTTTTTAGAACTTTTTTCTCTTATTAGGCATCAACATTTCATAACATTCAGTGTTTTCTGTTAATAAATAAATATATAAAAGTTTCAGCACCCCCCTGGAGATCCCCCACTCTGAAAAAACAATGATCTAGCAATTAAAGAGGAAAGATATAATATTCCTGGCTTAAAGAAAAGATGATCAATGATATGAGCTGACCGATAGGACCCATATGGAAAAACTCATCACATGTTCGTATGTGTCAGCAGAATAATACATTTATAATATTCTGTGGAGCTAATGGTTAAATCTTTAAAAAATAGTCCTAATGACCATCAGAATTTGGTTAATAAGCAATTTGCTGGAAGAACCTGTGACCTTCTGTGGAAGGTTTCCATCAACTGAGGCTTCTGCAATGAGCCTAAAATAGCATTCATGCTATTTAATTGTGTGCACTTACTGTAGCTGCAGAATCCAACACAATTACAGGGACAGTAATGTGCAATCAGCCATGAATATCACACACTGGTGTAGTATAGCCTACCTCTTTTTCAGCCAGACTGGCAGCAATAAAACTAATCAGATGAAAAATGCACTGCGGCACATGGTAGAAAGAAAATATGTGCAAGTCACAGACTTACTGTATGGATGCATAATATACGCCTGCATACATTAACACTTGCTGTAGGATGAGTGTGTGGAGCTACACAGGGAAATGCTGCTAACCTGGTAATGCAGTATCGCAAATCGTGTGGGCTACCAGTGAGTTATCCATCCTAGGGTGATGTGGGGACATTCACAGCTTTAAATAAGGCTAGCTTGCTGGGAAAATAATCCCCTTTCAGACTGTCACAGACAATTACGTGCAGCTCGTGGCTCCGATGTAAAATTAACCAGGACCACTCACTTAACTGAATCCTAACTGCACTCACTCGCATGAAAGTTACATTTAAAAAAATAAGATACGCTTTTCCAAATCGGATGTTTCTATAACGAAGCCTGACTCATGGGATTGTGGCTGTACATTAAGTGACTCTGTAATGCTGACAGGCCTCTGTTCTTCGAGAATCAGTCTCGGATATTACTGCTGCAAGTGAATGCGTCAGAACCCCCCTTGGAGGACGATAAGGAAACGAGTAAGCTGGCGCGTATACTTTATTCTCTCTCTCTCTTCTCTGCTATGGACTGCGGAGGGCTGGCTGGCTGGCTGGCTGGCTGGCTGGCACCACAGAGACCCAGTGGCACCGTGCGGGAACCAACGTCAACCTGTGATGAAAGACGATGGCCGATTGTTTCCTGTTATTGAAACACTACTCAGGGGTGGGGGTGGAGAGTTGGTGGCAGGCTCCAATAAAAAAGGAAAGCCATTGAAGGAGAGTGCTACTGTATAAGTGTCCTTTGGCCAGCCTCGGTTGTGACAAAGTACTGTAAATGAATGCCAACTGTGACATATGCCTCGGCGACTGAATCCAAGCCGTGTCGACTACTAGAGGTTCACAATCATTTAAGTAACACAGAGTACAAGCAGAGTGAAATAGTCTCTACTTAGCGCGGTATCCCATGTGCATTTCTTTGTTCGTGCTGCCTGAAGGAATGAGGTCGAGGCAAGTTCACAGAGTCAATAAGCAGAATATCAACTAGTCTTAGAAAACAGGGCTCTACGTAGAACTGTTCTTAATGCACTGTGGGATTAAGCGCTCCAACATGCCAATGAGTCCAATTAGCTATTAAACACTTGTGATCTGCAATTATGAATTTAACAGATTATGTCTGTGAAGTCTGTCTCCAGTCCAGGTGCACATTAGGATCAATTCAAAATTATGGAGTCAGATGAATTCATTCTTGTCCCAGGCTGTATTGTCTGGCATTATCAATTAATTTTTTCAAGGGAAACTTATTTGTTTGTTCTTGAAGTGTCACGTAAATGCTCCTGGGTCCTTAAATATCTGTGCATGGAAGAGACTGGGCTACAAACACAGGAGTCTGCTGCTGTTTGTGAGTCAATTTTGAGTTTTACCCCAAATTATGATATTTTTCTAAACCTAACCATGTGCTTTTGATGCCTTAACATAACCAAACTATGATCATTTCAAGTCAACCACATCTAAGAACTGTAAACTGTTTTGTCTCAAATACAAATGCAATTTTGT
>JAOWBC010000711.1:8080804-8090876 GCA_028566105.1 Hypoplectrus providencianus
TTTTCTCTTCGTCTTATTTTCTTTCCAGCGACAACAGCAGCTTTAGGAGAAAGCCCAGAGGGAGCTGTGCCTCTGCTCTCAGACAGCAGGGTACTCTGACCCTGTGTACTGAATGCTGAAGCGTTAATCAAAACATTGGTGTGACATGTATGAGCTGCTCTTTTCTCCAGCATTGTTTATTCCTCATTATATAGTCCAGTGTTGTCATATTAATTTGTCATTTTCCTTGACACTGTCTCCTGGGCTTAGCACTGTGTTTTTGGTGAACAAATGAAGCACAAATATCAGGTGTGACTCACGAAGGCCAAGAGTACTCCACACAAAATCAAATTTTGCACATTCCCAAGCTGAGTAAGGCGCCGCACAATAATACAAAAAAACACCTTTATATTCACTGGGATTTGAGCGTCTGTTTGTTTAGTAGCGTCTTCGCCAGCTGCAAGTCACTGTGAGAGCACGCTCAATGTGAAAGTTCCTCAAAAGAAGAAGTAAACAGAGAAAAAGTAAAAGTAAATCAAAAAATAGCCCGCAGCCTGCAACAAATCCCATGACACTCTTGGCCAGTTAAAGGTGATGGGAGAGTGTGTCTTTCTCGGGCTCAGATGTACTTTGGCTTTATTTAAACTTTTTATATGTTTAACCCTCAGTCAGCTACTTGTTGTGAGACTTATTGAATCTTTTTGTCAAGTACAGTTTGAATGTAGAACTGCTCAAGTTAAAGTAACACTTCTTGACAACAACTACTGTGTGTCTATAGATATCCTATATATATGATTGATACACAACCCTGCCAAGTGACCTGTTGAGGCCAGAGGACAATGTCTTCGACTTGATATACTTACTTCTACTTAATTTCCTCAAACTGGAAACTGGTATGTGTTCTTGTTGTGCATTTATTTATTGATGCACAGATGCAGTATGCTGACTGAGTGTTTAATGGGGTAACTGCAGTATGAACACGACCCCATTGTTTGTCTTTGAGGGAGGCACCTGATAATTAAAAGCCAAATTGCTTTCATTGACCTAACAAGTGCTGCATCTACACATTCTGCTAAACTAGGCATTACAATATATGTTTGTACAATTTTTATAAATACCCTACTGTCAAAGGTAGATTTTTGCTCACATTCAGGTATACGTTATGAAGTTTTTAAATGAAAAAAGATAAATTATCCTTATTGTGCATCTCTATTGGCAATAGTTTGTCAGTTATATAATGTGGCTACAGACATTTACATAACTTAAACTACATAACTTAACATAATATTTTTGAGTTAATCCAATACCAACTAATGGGAATATTGCAGCCCAAGATAGAATTTAAAATATTCGCACCGAATTTGCAAATTTAAATACAGCCTTCTACATCAAAATCCAAATAAAACTGTAGTTAACTGTTTCAGCTCACCAACTTTATGAGTTCAAACTCTAATTTCCTCCCTGCCTGTCTAAAAGCACAGAAAGGAACTCAGACACGGGCTCCTGTTTTCATCAGCTCTGAATCATTTCTAAAATCACCCATTGCCTATCACATTCAAAAGCAGCAAATATCCTCCTTGCCTCCACCTTTACGCCTTGATTATTAAAACTCCCTATATGCAGGGATCAGTCAGGCCTTCCTTTCTTGTCTACAGCTCATCCATAATCTCTGGACAGGCTTCTGTCAGGCTCCAATAAAGCAGACAACATCACACTGGTCTTAGTTTCACTACACTGCCTCCCAGTGTGGTTAATTGTGTTTAAAATTTAGCCGTTTGTTTTGAAGGCCTTACATGGTCCAGCCTACGGGTTTATCTCTGAGCGCCTGTGGTGCCACGACTCGTCTAAATCCCTTCAGTCACTTAACTGGGGTATTTGTTTGTGCCAAAATCATACAGGCGGTGATGCCTTCGCAATAGTGGAATTAACTCTCCCTCATTGTTTGGTCAGCCAAGTCCTTCGTTTTTAATAAAGCATTGCTAAAGACTTACCTTTTCTCCAAGGCTTCTCACTGTCTGTTTTCATCTTTTGTTTTGACGTTAGTCTTTTGTTAATGTTGTTTATTTCAGACTGTGTGTGCAGACTCCGACAAGGCAGTTGCAACACTTTTCAGCAACTGTGTTATTAAAATGCATTTGATTTATGTATTGAATTTGGTGCATTTCCTGAGGGATGTAATACCAAGTGCCTTAGAAAGGGTAATGTACATCATTTACTTTGAAAATACACTTTTACACACCTCATTTAGGGTTATTGCTGCAATTTAGTAATCCTTATCCATAAAGTTTTGAGATGGATTAGAAAAAAATGTCAGAATCAGAACAGCTGAGGCTGAAGTATTCTGAATTAATGTTTGTTCTGTTATTCAAGCAAACTGTGATAGAGAAGCCTACATTTCCCACATTATAACTCATCAATATATTTTATCCGGCCCTCTCTGCCTGATAAATATACAGTTGACAAAGCCTCTCGGTTTGTAACAAATTCTGAGAATCAGTGGTGTAAGTAGTATTTAGATCCCTGACTTAAGTAAAAGTACTTATACCACACTTTTATATTACTACTCTACAAGTAAAAGTCCTGCATTCAAAACTTACTGAAGTAAAAGTACAAAATCATCAATGTATTTAGAGTATCAAAAGTAAAAGTACTAGTTGTGCAGAATATCCCCACTCAGATTGGTTTATGTGTTATTGTTGCATTTATGTAACCATTATTGTAATTTTGTGACAGATAGGCTGTATCTACACTACTTAATATAATATAATGAGGTTTGATGTATTAAAAATGTAAATAAATTTTAATTGATCATGTTTTTTAAATGTCCACCTGAAAAGTAACTAAAGCTGACAGCTAAATGTAATGGAGTAAGTTACAAAAATGTAAATACACAATAAATTCCTCCACTGCTGAGAATTACATTTGACAAGTTCGGAGACACAGAAGCCATTATATAAAGAAACATTTTTTACTGACAAATTAGTACTGCCCGTGCTGAGGAAACTGATCGGCATATGTGACTTTTAAATCCTACATTTTGAACATAAACCGATATGTATTTTCCAGGCACTGATTGGCCTTTCAGGGCATGACAAAAAGGAACTTGGAAGTCTTCCTTACTGCTTATTACATGGAAGTTAGTTGTGTCAGACCTCCTGAGGAGAAAATTTCCAATGTTTTATTTCAACACCACTTTATATGTGGCCGCTCAGTAACCGCTACCACTTGAGCTGGCTGTAGCAGTCGGACACAAACAATTATCTTTGCGTCTGACTGAAGTCTTTGTACTTAGTGATTTTATCCACTGTGTGCCCGGCGTTTCCTGCCTGGGAAGCAGTGTTGAATATGCCTCTTTTCTGCAACAACTTTCCCAGTGGGAGCCAGGCATCATGATGTTAACTGCCAGACCTCCTGCTGTCTTTCTGCCTACCCCAGAGTCTCCCTCCACGGGCTGGAGGAAAAGCACAAAAGTGATTAGCGAGCTGCTGGAGATGGAGGGAGGGCCGTCTGAAAATGAATCATAAAGAGGGAACGGGAGCGAGACAGACAGACAGACAAACAGAGATAACAGAATTCATAAAGACTGATTCATGGAGACAGTAAGGGAGTGGGGTGGGGTGGGGGGGTCAAATTTATGTGACTGTCAAAGAGCAGATAAGTGGTTCAGAGGGAAGATGTGGGGAGAGAAGTAAATAGGGGATTTAAAAGACACAGATAGGCAAAAGAACAAGACGGAGATCAAGACGGGGAGATATGGAGGCTCAGTTATATGATAAGTTAAGAAAAGGGAATATAAAAGACTGTGAGTAATTAAACAAAAGATAAAGAAAAATACCGAAACAAATGAAACAGAAGTGCGCCGTCAGGGGTTTAAAAATGGGTTTCTCAGAAGGCGTGCGGTAGCAGAATAAGCTGGAAGCCACAAAAAGGAAAAAGAAAACGTCATGTTAGAAATGGCGTTGAGAGTCAAAACAGTCTACTTCCCCTGTTTGACTGTAGTGAGCCAGCTCTGCCTGCAGTCAGACTGGGTGGCAGGGAGACGCGACCACTTGTCGCTGCCTCAGACCGATTTCAATCTCCTTCAATGTTATGCCCCTCCCAAATAACAATCCATTTCAGGCTGCCTCGCTTTTCCTCTGTTTGAAAACAGAATGCAGTGTGAGAGAGCCTCGCTAACGCCGTGTTCCTCCTTTCTGTTTGTTCCCACATGAGTTCCACCAGCTAACACTCGGCTGTTTATCAAGATGGTTCTAGCGTGCAGTGCGGCATATAAATAGAGATATTTGAAA
This sequence comes from Hypoplectrus providencianus, assembly GCA_028566105.1. Lineage (NCBI taxonomy): Eukaryota > Metazoa > Chordata > Actinopteri > Perciformes > Serranidae > Hypoplectrus > Hypoplectrus providencianus. The sequence continues at coordinate 8,085,073 of JAOWBC010000711.1, forward strand.
AAAAAAATAAAGTTGAATGGCTTGTAATGGATGTCTGGCTTCAGTTATGAGAGACATGCATAATAAGGCGCCATTTGCTTTAGTGCTTGATATCCTCTTTTAATTTAAATTAACAAAAAACGGGATGCATGATTTACTGATTATACAGCCAATGAAGTGAACTTAATATTAGTGTATATTATTCCAATATTTACATTAAAAAAAGTGGTCAGCTGATAATAAAAGTGATTTTTGGTAATTAATGCTCAATATATATATATATATATATAAAAGTATGTATGTGAAGTTTTTTTTGTACTTCACCGTAAATATTTAGCAACCACTTGGCAAGTCAGAACTGTTTTTTTTTTGGTTTTTACCACAGTAATGTCAGTTGGAATACAAATCACCCATCTTTGCTCACTACATCTGAGGCTTTTTTAATAACAGGTTATATATGGGCATTATGACCAATACTTTTACAAAAGTAAAATGCATATTGTGTATCCCCAGAAATAACTCTGGGACTTTATCAGTATTTGTTTTGGATACTAGAAAAGGGTAAAAATCAGATAAATATGATTAATCCTACAATCTCTGCTTTCAGCATTATTGCTTTCATTGCTCTGAAGGACTCTGGCCAGAATGCAGCACACTCAGCATCTCCTTTCTGTTTTCTCCTCATTTTTCTTTTCCTTTTGTATTTACAGATACATATTTTAGGTTGCTCTTGCCATGAGAGGACTTTAGTTTCTGTAAATTGTGTTAAACTGCGACCTCATACAGAAAAAAGGCTGCAAACAATAACACCATTATATTGTATAGAATGCATGGGCTTTCCCCTATGTTACATAACTGGCTTCCTGTTATTTCTAATTCCAATGCACTCCAGCATGGCTTTAATAGTCTGACTCTAAATAATTGAAGTATAGAAAGAGATTAGTATTATTAGAATAAAGAGGTTAGAAATATATAATGCTCATCAGTATAGATCATTATGACTTTTTGCTGCGTCTTGCCTGAATTTCTGCTCAACATCATCAGTACAAGGTCTCGCGCCCTCCGGCCTGATGCTTTTCATTATGCAGTTGCATGAGCACTGAATGGCTCATTAGTAGTGGGCGAGATAAACGCCTCGTCAGCATGGCGACCACTTCTGCTCATATCAACATGCCTGCCGTCTGCGCAGATAAGGCATGGCATTATGTACTCTTATCTCCAGGTCTGTCTACCCCTAGTCAACCCTGGGGTCTGCACAAACGCAGGAAGTGTACCTGGACAGAACTTGGAGGGAAAACTCACGATGGGCCAGCTGACACCTATGACTTTAAGTCAGAGGTCATCAAAGTAGGCAGGGCTTCCGATCTCTCATTTCACCAAAACTTCATCCACCAGCGACTTTAATTAATGAGGGTACTATTATGCTGTGCAGAATCAGCCCTTTAATCTGTCTCTGGCAGAATGGCTATGAACAAAATGTTCTCAGCTAAAATGTCAGCTCAAATGCTTCATATCGAAGAGCCTTTACTTTGAACTTTTCTCCTGGCCTAGAGGAAATTCCAGCAAATCCCAAAATAGCATTTTAGAGAATGTAAATGCAATTTTGTTGTAGTACTTAGCATTTTTCCCGAAGGAAAAAACAACTGCATTTCTGTATGTACATACTCTGATTTCCAAAGAGGTTAGCGCTGTGCAGTGTGCAGCTGAGTGTTGTATAATGGCAGAACCTCTTGATTCAAGCACTGGGTGGGTAGTTTTCCTGTTGATTCAGGTGCCACACCGGTCAGTCTGTATTTAGAGAGCTGAAATCTCTCTGATGTCTGACTGTGTTTGCTGTATGTGAATATGTTTGATGTGGATCCTGTCTGGATTTGGACACTATATATTTTTCATTTGCTCGTATTTCTGTGATACTAGAAAGCTGAATGTGTGACTCAAAGAAAAAAAAGCCTCGAGACATCTGACAGATTATTTTAATCTGCTCATATAGTGTAACTACAACAAATCCAGCAGTCATACTCGGGATACTTAATAATCTTCTCACAGTCGCTGGAGGGAATAAAGTTACACTTGTCAAACAACTCTCGCTGGTCCAGACAGTTTCCATTAGTTAAACAGTGAAAATGAAATCATAAACTTGAGCCGTCTCAGATCTGTCTTTGAGATAATTCAAAAACCTTTCTGTTCTTAGAGGCCCTTTAGGGTTTTGGGGACCACATCAATTCAAAGATATCTTTATTCATACAATTGCTGTCTTTAACAGAGAAATACAATACAATTCAGATTTCCTCAACTGATCATAAAAGCTCAGAATACAGGCTAATTTTAATAACGTCAACAAACCTGCATCAGCAGTCAATATTTTCTTGTTGACTGGTGAGGAATTATTAAAAGAGCTGTCAGTAAGTTCAGTGGCTGCCTCTGTGATCCGGTATATTGCACTTTAAAGGTTCTTTATGTTTTGTTTACACTCGGATTATGGATTGTACTTTTGACTTCTCATTTTAATTATGTTTAATAAATAACAGAGCCTTCATTACTATGCCACCCTCGTATCGGAAGGCATTAATATTTACTGGCAAAAATCTGTCAAGAAAAACGAGCTAATCTCTGTTGGTTCTCTGCGAAGCATATGTTGTGCAAAGCTACATCAATCTTGAATGATTGGGAGCAGCCACTGTGCAATGAATCTCTAAAGCTTCAATCTGCTTTGGTTGCACGCAGTTAGCATGAAACTTGCTAAATTAGTCTGTCTATCCACCAATTAACACTCAGATGATTAATTGTGTTTTGCTAGTGCTCTTTCAGTGTACTGTAGGGGGAAAACTAACCATAGAAGTGAATGGAAAAGATGAACCGTACCTAGAAACTGATGGTTCCTGGGATATGACAGATCACCTGAGAGTATATATGAGCATCAACATAATGATGGCCTATTTTTCATGCCTGCAGCTGCTGCTTGCCTACAAAGAAGCACATTCCATACAATCAAATTTATCTGCATCAAGGAATATGGAAGGCCTAATTACTAGCAGCAGACAGGGCATAAAGTGAGTGGGTGAACAGCGGAGGAAGTGAGCCACAGACCTTCCATACGCCTCTGTTGGACTTGTTGTTCCGCTGGCTTCCGACAACGATGAGACGACGGACGAATGGCTCCCAGAGGTGTAAACAGAGCTAGTGTGAAGACAGGCTGTCTCCAGACCAGCTATCACATCCTCAGTTCCTCTCCAGCAAACATTTGACGTAGAAACTTGGCACATATGAAAAGTCTTGAGCCATTAAACAGACTAGACTAATCAGCAAAAAATTTTGGAGAGATTTTCAGGACTTGGGGGAGGGAGGTGAGATGGTCAGGAAGCTTGTGTGTTGTACGGAGTGTGTAGTATGCAGGGGTGAGAGGCCAGGGGACAGTGCAGGCCCCTGCAGAGCACTGATAAGGGGTTGTTTACCTTCCTGTGGATGGTCAGGCCTCAATCTGCAGTTGAGGAAACGCCGGGACAATAGGTGTGTGTGTATATGTGTGTGTGTGCGGAGTCCAATGAGAGGCTTGAGCCAGCCTTGAAGCTCCCCTTTCCCTCTCCAACTAACTCTTGATAGGACCGCTGACCCCTCCCTCCCCCCTTCCCCATCATGACTCCGTCGCCCGACCCTGGACACAAACAGTTTACTCTACCCCAAGGGACCAAGGGAGACAGTTGGTCTTGACGCTGTCTGCTGTCAAGGTTTCCCCTCTAGTTTTTTTCCACTCTTATCCTTTCAAATGCAGCCATGCACTGTAGCTGCAAGTTGTACAAGTCTTCCTTTTCGCATCTGAAACTCAAGGCAAGTAGCTGATGCTCTTTTCCGCAGTGACTTACAATGAGGAAAGGCATGAAAGACAGGGCATGAAATCAAGTCTCCCTGCTTGCTCGCCTGAGGTGAGTGAAACGGCAGCTTGTTATTGGGCCGCGGTTACTCAACCCCTTGAATCTAAATCAACATTTAGTTAAGGTGTGATAGAAATTTAAAATTCAAGGCCTCGGCACTGCCTGTCAGTACTCTGCAATGTCGGCACAGCACGGATGCACAGAGTTGAGGCAACAGTGCTACAGACAGGCAAGCTGATCTTTAATTTACTGGCAGAAGTATCCAGCTAACAGAAACAGCACCGGCAGTAGCCCTAGCAACAAACCTTGTCCCCTATTTCTACCCAGTCCGTCATTTTTCGAAAAACCATATAAATGTGGTAAACCCAACCTCAGTTCATCAGAACAAGCAGTCTCAGCAAAAAACATGTTTGTTAAACATTTGTCTAAATCCACCAAAGCCACTTTCTTAGTATTTAGATTTAAGAAGCTTAATGAAGAAATTGACTTTTTTCCAAAGAGTGAGTCCATGTTGGCAGGTTTCCAATCTTCCCTCTGGTTATCATAGTTCTTTAATTTAAAAAATTTAGTTGAGGTCTTTTTTTTTCTGCTGACCAAGAGATGCTGACACTTAAGAATCGGTTCAAAACAAGAAGAGATAATCAGATAGTCAGCCAGATACAGAGTAAAAGTGAAAAATGTTGGCTTCAACATACTTCTGCTTTTTCAGCAGTTGTGGACAGTCAGGAGCCACTGTGTGCCATTTCCAGGACATATGATGTGACTATTCATTTATTTGTGTCTTATTTTGTCCTATACACTTTGCTTTTATGGAGAATTATTTGCATATAAATTATTTCATCTCCTTGCTTAAGGCTTTCTGTAAGCCACTCTAGGTTTTCTTCTTGCAGCTCCCCACTCTCTCTCCACTTACAGTAAGAAGTTTTTTTTTCTTATCACCATAATGTTAACATAGAGTGTAACAATGCAGTCAGTGCTTCCCCTAAATTTGGATTATGGGCTGTTGGCATAATGTAATGCTTGTGGGCTGGAGCCGTGAGTGCACTGCTCACATACCCTATGATGCCTCTTTGGCCTCGCTAATGCCTCAATGAGCACCCACACTGTGAGAACTTATCCTGGAGCACTTGTAATAGTTTAATGTCATTTGGTCCACCCAACTTTGAAATATACATATATGTTCTTTTGTTGAATTCACAAATGCTACTAAACATTTATAGCAAATCCTCTAATGACTGGACAGTCAGTGAGTCATCGTGTTTCACAATTGTCATTTGCGTTAGTGGTGTCATTGCCCTGTGATAACAGTTATTGTCAGGGACTTAATGGGTTTGTGTTTAAAGACTTTTGAGGAAAAACAGAAGAGGTATGATGAATACCGTTTATGGCTACTTTGATGTCTTATAATGATAAATTGCCTCGAAGTCTCAAGCAAAGCCCAAGCAGAATAACTGGCCTCAGTTCAGCTGTGGTGAGCTCTATAATTATGTGGACAGTGAAACTTAATTTAGAAGGTTCAGGTTGGTGTCCTGAATTAATTAGCTTTTCACTGAGTGTTTTAATTTGAATCATGGGACAATGGAGAGAACACTTTGATGCACACTGGACAGACCTGTATTTGTTGTTTAGGCCAGCTGAAGTCTATAAATCTTTAAGTTAGCTGTATCTGGATTGGATTAAAGTTGAAGCTTATTAAGTAAAAGTGACTGCATACAGAAACCTAATGCATCACAACCATAGCCTGATACAAACAGGACAGAGTTAATGTCAAGCTGATGCAGAGATGCCCTAACATGGTCATAGTTGTGCTACTGTCTTAATGGTACTATGCACAATTGAACACATGGAAAACGGATGTCTGTGATTTGGCGAACAAGTCTCCTATCTTTTTTCTTCTGGAATGCCCTGGAGGTTGGGAAATGAAGAGCAGATAGATACCGTCCATGTGAAATTAGT
>JAOWBC010000711.1:8095392-8108262 GCA_028566105.1 Hypoplectrus providencianus
AGTGTCCACTAAAGCATGTCCAAATTAAATGATGTGCTATTGACATGTCTTTCATTTATCCAGAGCAATTGGTGAGGGAAGTACTTGGAACTTGAGTTTTTATCTCGAAGCAACCAGTTGAGCTATGTCTCTGAAAAAAACCTGGAAAAAACAGTTTAGTGCTTTTAGCTGGGTGTCTGGTGTTTGCACCTGATGATAAAAAACAACAAAACACCCTCAAATTCCCATATTAACTGGATTAGACATAAAGGGAGGATGTGTGACCATATCTCTGGAAAATGGATTGAAAATGATTCTGCAGAACCAAAGATTGTTCATCTATAGTGAGATGTGCTATCCTTAAATAAGGTTTTTTAGCTGTTTTTTTTTTTTTTTTAGCTATTTTTGGTTGATATTATTGTACATTTAATACAGTTGCTACTCCAACCGAGCCAACCCAAAATGTTCTTCCCACACTATGAAATGTAAACACACCCACTCCATGTCCAACAGTTATCAGTCAAATAACTAGCTAACCCTTAGCAGATGCCAGACATAACAGAAGGACAGGGTTTCCCAACACCCCTTTTTTTTTTTAAACACTGAACAGACTTCTATGACGATCCAGCTCTGTGAGTTTGATTCAAATAATTCCCTTTTCATTCAAACAAACACGCCATAATTGCAAACAGTGTTTTGTGTCATTTTGTAAAACTTTTAGCTTTAGGGAATGACATCGTAAAGAAACTGCAGAAAACTTTTAATCTATATGTTGTTATTGCTGTGCCAGAGTCCATTTTTCACTGTCCAACATTGTCGGTCAGCTCACATTAGTCATTTCTTTATCAGTGCACCCTGTTTGCTTGCTTCTCCTGTTTATTCTCACTTGGAGTTCTTTATGTAGTACTTTCACACAACGTTGTGTTAAGCAAATGCTGTTTATTTATTGTCTCTTTTTATTTTTCACTCTGTTGGTTGGCCATTCTCTCTCATTTGGTAGAGATTATGAGGAGGGAAGCAGATGTGCTATGTGCAGTCTAGCTAAGACACCATCACAGAACGGTGCAATACAATGCCTGCCTGAATCCATCACCCCTATAAAATTAATAAAAGCACTCAAGGTCTTTTCCTTCAGTTGCTTCTTGAAAGGCTGTGGAGACTCCTGTAATACTTTCTCTCTTAAGGGAAACCTTCAGCTTAAGATAAGCTGATTTATCCAGTATGAATGCTTTTCTTTAAGAATTAATTCTTTTGGGTTGGACGTTTGTGGATAATGAAGTTTAGTTTTTTTTTGTTACACAAACACACATCAAACCTTAGAGACCAACCAAGACCAATTTCTGTCTGTTTTTAAAGGCGGGAAGGGTAGATAGAGCATCAACAGTTAAAGCTACATAGAAGTGTTGTAAATTAACTGAAAGTTTGGAGCTCAGCACTGTCTATTAATATTTTCTAGCTAAATCTGAAATAAACATTGTGGTTTGGTTGGTACCTATTTAAATGTGGATAGTTTATAGTGTGCAGGGGCCCTTTAACAATTTGATGGAAGTTTATGGTTGCTGTCTAATGATCAATTATGTTACAGCTATCAAAGCTCCTTTCAAAATACCCCATTAAGACACCCAAACCTTGACAACCACCATAAGGAAAAAACATTGTGTGATCTGGTATCAAAAACTTTCTTACATTGCTGCAACAACTGCCTTTTTGGCCATTCTGTTGTGAGCAATTATGTTCTGGGAATGGATACAGAATGAACATCTCTTAACGAAGCTCCATACAGCCTCTTAAAGAGAGTAATGTTATCCGATTACCAGCAATCCTGTGGGTGTCAGAAGGTTAATAAGTCCCTTAGCAAGAAGCTGGTTAGCCTCACAAACGCCCAGGACTGTAATAAATATGGTTCTTCACTAAAATTTGTTTTGTGTGCTAATATTGTGCAAGCAGATGATAGTCTTTGCCTCAAAGACTGGGCATAAATGTTGCTGAACTCTTTTGCCAAGTCTTTAGTCTGATTTAATGGACTGCAGTGTTACAGCATATTTAATGGACTGGAAATCAGAAGAAAAAACTGTTTGATGACAAAACAGATTTAAAGCATATTAAGGGGGAAAAAAATGCTTATCTCAGTCATCTTATTAGGCCTGAAGAGTAAAACCAGACATTAGCTTGTATGGGGGAATATAAAAAGACACACTTCACTGCAAAAATGTTGGAAGAATTACAGCAAAGTTGTCTTACAAAATAGTGTAAATTGGTGCGGGGATTTGTGGGAGTTCACAAAAGGAATTTGGCTCTTGGTGTGTATGATGCAATGGACATTATACAGCTTGCATATCCCGTTCTCTTGAGGGACTCAAAGTGGATGTTTTATCAAATGAAAGAGAAAGTGGACATAAGATCTACTAACACAGACCCCTTATCTTCTCTGGACTGTCTGTTTTGAACAGATTTTTCTTGTAAACACAGAGGAAAGGAAACATCTTCATCTCTCGCCAAACCGTCCAGTCAAAAGGGAGGTTTGCTCTTGCCTCCTCCTTTCTTTGTCCTTTCAGTTTTCTTATCACCTTCTTCCCCATCTCTTTTGTGTTTCATACTGATTTACAACCTGCCAGAGACAGTTGACTCTCACAGTTTGACCGCACAGAGAATTATAGAGGGAGCATCAAGGGGCTGCATAGGCCAGGAGAATTCATAGGGAGGAGCTGCTAGCACAAGGCCCATTGATGTCACACACTGGCTCGGGCAGTCAGGGTCTTGGCACGGGGCCGAGACTACACCAATGGAGCCAATTCAAGTTAAGGGGAGAGAGCCAAAAGAATAACTGGAAACTGCATCAGCAAAGGCCCTTCAAAAAATGCTCTCGAGAAAGAAAAAAAAAAGTCCAAAAAGAAAAACAATTGTATCTTGAAAGCACAGGAAGACAAGTAGAAAGGTGAGTGATCAGGGTCAGCAGCAGTCATGATTCAGAGTTCAAAATGAAAGAATGAAAGTCACAAAAGGATGAAGGGGGGGGAAAGGAGACAGAGAGACAATGAAGCTCATTAGAAAGGAGTATTTAAGGAAAACACGGCTCAGTTATCTCCGTATGAAGCACAATGAACTCCACAGGAAATGCCATTCATTCATTTACTGGAGTACATGCCACGCGATTCAGGTGAAAAATAAGTGCTATTTCTGGGAAGACATTGTGTCACTCCAATTCAAAGTGTCTGACTCTATCTGTGTTAAGCCAAGAAGACACATTAAGGGGAGTTATTCTGTCTTCAGGGCAATCAACCTTCTTTTAATGATTAAAAACTGCACTGAAGATGTAAAACAAGCTTTTTATCAATGTGTTAAAACAACAACAAAAATCAAGACAACCTGCTTTTTAACAGACAAACATCACTCCTGATACATCCAGGAACAAATATGGCCACTTCTTCACCTGGCTTTGTGGTGCCGCCTTTGGCCAATTAAAAAAACTGGACGCATTTATGAGTTGCACAGCTATTATGCAAAGCCTTCTCTGTACAAGACATTGTTGATACGGTGTGCGTGATGACAGATCCCTCTATCTGTTGTGCTCAGCGTGCAAGCCTCTCTTTCAAATGCTTCTGTGTTTTGCTCATAGGCAATTTGTGGATGGTCTCCTCAGACCTAATTTGTTCTGTTCGGGTCTGAAAATTTCCATAGCTCAGGCCTGAGCTCATCACAATTCTCTTGTATCAAGCCCTGGCAACATCAGGTAGCAAGTAAATGAATTTAATATTAGGGATTCACACTGTTTCCCCAGCATGCTCATTGTCTCCCCAGCAGGCCCAGCTCTGAAAACAATCTACCTTCAAATAAACAGAATAAAGTATTTGGTGTCAAAAGGCATCACAGATGGATGAAAGCCGGAATTTGTATTTATGAATGTTAAATTCCCACAAAAGCCTCGCACTGGAGAGATATTTCCGAGCTTCTTTTAGAGGCTGTTTTTCATTTGTAATGCATTAAGTCATAAAATTGAACTGATTTCAAATCCATGACTCTTTCACTTTTCTAAACCCAATTATCTCAGGGCCATTACAGAAGTAAAAGTAATTAGGGCTAAGATTTATTGGAATTAAGTCAGTTTTGGAAAAAAAAAAAAAAAACACTTCTAAATTCAGACTTATTATTCCACAGCGAAAAGGTTTACTCACCACCACTTTGTTCCATGAAACTCAGCAGCACCAGCTTTACCCTAAACACATGTGGAGCATGGCAATTAAGGCTGATTCATAGAGTGACTGTGGTGGTGATTAGCAAATCACATCATTGTGTTACCCTCAGCTGAAAATATAGTTAATTAGGTATTACATTATGTGTTAAATTATACAAATGAGGCTTTCTATACAGTATATAACATCCACCAGGATCAACCATGAGTGGAAGGATACTGGATTTGAACTTATAAGAAAAACATCAATTGATAAGAAGTAAATATTTCTGAGTGACATGGTGGTGTTATTATTAATGTACCATGGTTCAGTGTATCCCTTCTTACTCATATTTTTATCATTACTCTAGAGTATTATCCCACTGTTTGTAATGCAACAAAGACGCGCAGCATACATTTAAAATATGCAGCTCATGTACATTGGGTAAATAATTAATTCTGACAGCTTTTGATTTGCTTTTGACTGTATTTTTTTTCCTTGCTGACTTTTGCTGCATTGAGATGCAAGAATAGAACCAGGCTGCATTACCTCATTAATGTCTGAGTCAACACAAAGGCAGCCAGCAGAGACAGATTCCTGTCTATCTGCGAGCACACAGGACTGGCACTCCGGTTTCTGGAGAGATGCAAGTGTTGACATTTCATAGTTGCAAAAACAAGGATAATTGTCATATCCCCTTCTGATTTTTTAATTTATTATTTATTGCAATGGGTAGAATCAAACTTGTATAGAATTAAACTGCAGTTGGAACTATTTTTAAACTTGGTGCCACAAGCAAAATGTCTCTCTACTCTGTCAACTTAAGGTCTGTTCATTTAATGACACTGCATGCCAGACGGGGAGGTTTGCAAATTGGGGAATAGCTATATCCTTCTTTATACAGAAAACAAGCACTGGCTTGAAGTCAGCATATTGGCAGATTCTCATTCTGTGCAAAAAAAAAGGTCATAATAATTGAAGTTCATTTTATTGTGATGTATGGCTGTGGAGTTTCCCCACATTTTTATACTTCAGGTCACACTTTATAAAATGCTTAAATCACATAGTTATGATGTTTTAAATTTTTAATCTTGGGAGGAAAGTGTGAATCTCAGCAAAATATTACATTTTAATGGAGCCTGACGTGTTTTTCTAGTTTCCAAGACTGCGCAGATAAATCTATCCCCACACTATGCCGGAAGATAACTCGGTTAACGATTATGCAATGGGAGCAAAAAGCGTTTTTTTTAAAGTACTCCAAAGTTTTTTGTTTTTTTTAATTTCACTTCTTTGTTTGTATAACACAGCACATACTCAGCATGGTACACTTACCAAAAAACTCATTATAGCTAGCACACTTGTTCCCAAAAGGATGGCTTCGCAGTGTGAGTGAATATTTCTGCCACTTGATTTCTTTGTCTTCCTAATCAGTCCCAGTGTTCCACCTGGAGATTTACACCACTGCCAACTTTCTGTGCCTAGAACACAAGCATGCACTCCAAAGTGTTTGGCTTTCACACAGAATCAGTTAGCTCATTATCATGCTTAAGCAGCACAGCTAAATAAGTGACACTCTCAATATTTAATTGTATAATTGCATAAGTACATGCTTCCTGATGCAAGATGACAAATTAAGTATTAACTCTTTTTTTTGTTGTTGTTCTTCCCAGGATTCCCATATGTTCTCTCTTGAGATGACCAATGCCAAACCGATGAACCTGATCCTCACATCGCCAGTCACTGCCTACGGAGCATTAAACATCAGCTCAGATGTCAACATATATGTGAGTTTTGTTTTGTTTTTTTTTTGTTTCCAACATCAACATTGTAGCTGTGATCACACCTCACATTCTCCTGGGTGCAATTTGGACGGATGTGTGTTGAGCTCTTGTTTTGAAGGGGAAAAAATGTCACCTGCAGCATACTGCAGTAGATAATTCTATTACTCAGCTTGCTATTGAAACAAGAGATTGTCTAACAAGTGCTGACTAATTATAAAAAATTAAGTGTAAGTGGTTATTTTTTCAGTATTGTGTAATTTTCAAATTTATCCAGATGTACTTAGCTTCTGTCTAGTGCCAGCTGTTTTACACATATTCAAACTGCCACAGCTGTGCAGCTCTGGAGAGAGCAGCTTAAGAGACACAATGAACCATGTTGGTTTTCCATAGACATTCCCCAGTGGCTGTTCTGCAAGAGGCAGTTTGTGTTTTGTAGTTTTTATTATCACACTATAAAGAGGTAAGAGTTTTAGTTTTAGATTGGCCAGCAACAAGAGGGGATGATGGCTGTAAAATTAATGGTCCAATGAAATTGGAGATTCCAACTTTTACACACTGTCTGCAGATTATATCTGTAAATTAAATCCAGGAAGGCCAGGAAACAACTTTTATTCAGCCGCTTCAGTGTGTAATTAAATAGAGAAAAAATAAAAGTGTTATGAGGAAAAGCGGGTGTCACAGTTTGGGCATTGTAGTGTGTCAGACTATTTTGGTATTTAAATTGGCATTGGTGATGAACCTAATGATGTGAATCAAACACAGGAATCTTATTACTGATAGCAACCACTGATACCTTCCATTCTGTTTTGACAGAGAAGTCTTTTATCTCAACACTAAAAGCCATTTTTCAAGCCCCATATTGTAAAAAGTCTGTTTTATTAGGACCTATATTAATATTGTAAAAGTATCAAAACGCCTCATCCCCAGAAAATTCACACTCCCTGTATTCAGACACTCTGCCTTCAGCAAGACGTTGTTGTGATGTTACCCAGCCAATATGAGACGTCCCATTGTGTTTGGCCGTGCAGGGTCAGGTCCGCTGGCTGAAAATCTTAGGAAACTGATGCATCTGTTAGCGCAAATAAGTGTGAGCTCAGAGTAAAAAAAAACATAAATAGAAGTATGAATCTGAAAATTAGTTAAGCATTAAGCATTATATTTAAAAGAACTGAGATGTAATCTAAACATTTTTCTCACGCAATGTCAAAACTAGCTTTATTTATACCATTAAGCACCCATAGTTTTAAAACCTTTCAACAAATAATCAATAGGATCCATAGGTTGTATTATTAGTGAAAAATGTCAAATTGTATTAGTGTGTGAAGTTAGAAGTTTCAGCCTCCTTTGCTCTGTTTTTGCACTAACTCTATATTTCACACATTGGGGTCAGTTTTCTTGTGAAGCTGTACTTTTGTGCTCCGTGTATTATGTTTTGTTTTGTTTTTTACCTCTGGTGTCAGTTCAGCATGAGAATTATCACAACGAACACTTTATCAGCTTTATTTCTTGGTCAGTATTTGTCTAACCTTGGGTCAGTTGAACAAGTTCTCGTGGGAAGACCTGAGATCTGACAGTTGGCTGCCAAATGGAAACATTTAAAACACAAGAAACACCTAGATTTGTGTGTCCGTGACATCATAGCTGGTTGTTTGTCTTCCTTCTTTTACACTTATTGGTGCTCATGTAAGTGCAAATCTGTTTGGCTGCTGATGCTCACATGTCGTAGCTTTGCCCCTGCACATGAATGCATCACTTGTCAGAACGATGCATTTTTTTTGTCCACTTCAACACAAAAAAATAATTACATGCTGACAAAAAAAGTAAAGACAAATTTTTCTGCGTCAGTATGCTATCTGTCAATGTACTCTCATACTGACATTAATTAAAAAGACCAGTAGACAGGCTAAAAAAAAATGCTATGATATGCTTGAAAAACAAGCTAAAATGTAAAAAAAAAAAAATGTTTTTAAATCAGAGCTGTCCAATCATTGTGATGAAATATTTACAGAAGTGTCACCAGTTACTGATATGCTGACAGCAGTGTGGTACCACATCCTGTGTCATGTCCTGTCAAGAGCCTGGACAACATTGCCTGTGACTACAGGATGTTTTCGTGGGATGAGCAGTATCACTGGGGGATAATAGTGTTTTACTGCAGATTGCAGTGTAAGAGAAACAGCATCTGTTCTGCATCTGAGAATGTACGTCACCAGCTTGACAGCTTGGCTCAATGTCACAACCGCAGCTCTTGCTGGCCTGCAGGAAGGCTAGTCTATTTACACAGGATTGTCCAAAAAACAACAACATGGGGGCAGCAATATTTTTTGCTTGCCTCGTGAGTCTTTATCGTTTTTTTGTTAGTTGCAAAAGCAGGTTTTTCACTGCATATTCTACAAATCCTGCAGTTTAATAAACCTACAGATGATATGCTTCTAAATACATCACTGTTTATGGAAAATTTTTTCAGAGAGAAAGAAAGGAGCCGAGCTGCTCGACAGAGCTTCATCAGAACTTTCTGTAATATCCTGCAGATACAGATGCACTTTTCTCTCAAAACATGTCGAGTTCCTTGAACTTTACTGTGCGCCTGCAGAATATCAAACTGATTTCACAGAGACTTATCAGAGTTGAATTCCACTGCAATCATTAAAATGTTTACCATTGTTATTTCCTCCTTCTCTTCCCATCCTCTGCCTGGCTCTGTCGTGACTGGTTTTCCCTGTTTTAGTTCTGAAATTTCCTTCATGCTATTTTTGATCGCACGTCAATCAAATATTCATATAGAAAGACCAGTGGCTCCCTCAGGCATACTTAGCTTTCACAATTAGTTTCTGTCTAGCTTTGTGACGCAAGCACACACACACACACACACACACACACACACACACACACACACACACACACACACACACACACACACACACACACGAAACACACATACTACACATATGAGACAGGTCAGAAGGGGAGTTTCCATTATTTAAACAAGCACTCTCATACTTGATGAACATTATCAGGGTGATTTACAGAAAATACACTTATAAGCAACACCACACCATTATTTTTCTTCTTTGTCTTTTTTATTTCATGTTTCCATTAAAATATGGAATAAAATGGTGCTCATTCGTTCATGCAACTCATGAGTTTGGTTTAAAACTGCATTTGAAAAAATATTTCTAAAAAATGACTTCTGGTATACTTTCTCACTATACTGTCCTAAAACACGTAAAGTTTCCTTCAGCCAAAGTGTGGAGTTGTCTGTGTATAACAGTGTTTATGAAAAAGAGGCGCAGTACTTAAAAAGCACTTAATTTTCCTCTTAAACCTTTGGATTGCTTAAGAAAAGAAGGACAAATCTGTTGAAGGACAAGCCCAAAATAAAATTGAAGCCCATGTTTTCCTTCCTGAATTTTTATTTATCAAGCTTTTTTTTTTTTTTTTTTCTTTTTTTTTTACACATGTCTATATAAAAGCCCACTGTAGACAGTCTCTACATATTCCCAATGCCCCCTCCTCTGCCCTCTTATTCATGCAAAGCTTAATGTAAACTCCATTATTTCCCATTGGCCCAGACGAGGAAACAGCAGTGTCTCGTCGATGGGATGGATGTATATATTTATACCTTGTATGGAGCCAGATTCCAGCCGACTGTGGTGACGCACAAAGCTAAAAAAGGTCCCATTTCCTGGCCCCACTCAGGAAGCAAAGGAAAGACCATGGCTCCAACAGGGTTGTGCAACTGGGCTCGTGGACACTTAACCATAATAAACATTTCTTTTTAACAGCACCCTGCTCACAGAATAGAGGGAGAGTTGGGGGGGGGGGGGGATAAGGAAAAAAGTAATAGCGGAGAGTGAGAGGGATGGGCAAACATGTTTGATATGACAAAATGTGAGCAGACATGCAGTGAGTATAAATAAACATGAAGCTGACTCACTCAGCACCGTGTTGTTGTAGCAGACAGACTCGTGCCTTTAGGACCTCTGACTGAGCTCTTTCTGGAAATCGAGTTTAATGAACTAATTGGTGTGACTTGGGTTCTACTTTACAGATTACCAATGACTCCAAAATTACCCTACTTGGTAATTATCATCACAACAATGTCCACAAGCAAGACTTCCCCACTCAAGATGAGGAGCTGGTCAAGTGGGCAAGACAGAAGTTTGGGGGTGTGACTTCATTCACCACAATCCGAAATCTGAAAAAAATGTCATCAACAGGAACCGAAGGTGAGAAATGTTTGTGTGACCTGGCTGATTTATTGCTTGTTTTTATTAGCATCAATTTAACACAAACTAAATCACTTGTGGGATGTATTTGGCACTTTAGAGGAGCAATGTCTGGGAGCACGCCATCACATGAACGGAAGATGTATGTGAAACTGTAACAATATGATTTTTATGCTATTTGCATCTTTTCATGGCCTAAAACAATATTTCCGGTGCTTAAGACTGCAGCAGAATTACAGTCGGCACAACATCCAGCTCCAGCTTACGTAACTGAGCAGTGAGTGAGCGGTACAGTGATCACGGCTGGGTACAGTGTTTGTTTCCTGGGCTCTCTGGATAAGACGAAGCACTAACCTGCTGTTATCGTGTGTGAAGCCCGTTTCAAGTGTAAATCACAGAGAAAACACTGCTCTGATGAAGACCAAATTACATCAAAAAAGTTTGTTTTTTTTTCTCAGCTGTGTGGATATTCTATATTCTCCCTTATTTTTTACTCTTTTTTTTTTCTTTTGAAAAAGATATATCACTGCATATGATCAACATGCTTTCAAATGTGCTTGTATCAATATGTAGAAAGATTAGCCTGACGACCTAAAAGCAACACTAATTTATGTATTATAAATCTATTCCTATCATGGACCATCACAGATACATAAAAGATAGACAAACAGAGACTGACAAAGAGAGGCCTCCTCCAAAGCTGCATTACATCCAGAACCAGACACCATGCTGTTTTAAAATAAGGTGTGTGGGCCAGGCAGCAGCTGCCATATGGACATTCTCCTACAAAACACCTTTAACCAATACGGGAATAAACAGCCTATTGAAATATAACAGTGTCACCATTCTGTTTACAGGTAAAACACTGATTATAATTCCAAAAATCTATCTTATTTTTTTTTTTCTACAGCACAGCCTAGTTAGACAAGTCCTCCGTGTGACCTTTGTAGGCATTTCCCGAAGCATAAAGTTATCAAAAGTATCTTTACTTGAATATTTATTTAAAGTATATAAAACGATACAATTACACTTAATTATATATCTGATGTATTAAAACTACTGAAGCTATAAAACAAGAGGGAAGAAAGTCCACTAATCCCGAACCCGTAGCTGAAGGGCTTTTTCCCCAGCAACAAACTAAACGCACAACTGGAGGCAGAGAACAGGAAACGTTATGAAAGTAGATGTCAAAATAGCCAGCGGGTGACGTGTCACCGTGATTCAAAAAGTAAGGCATAGTCAGCCATGAATACAGAACTAATGTTAGTTGAATAGAAAATAGCAGGAGTGCTGATTGGCAATCATTTGCCTATGAGGCTGATGGAGAAAGAGAGGCAGAAGATTTGCGAAATGTGCTTCACAATGGTGTCAACAAGCGAGGGGAGCGCGACGAATATGGCAAAACATCTGACGTCCAGGCACCCAGGCACTTTTTTTCATTTAGCTGTGGTATTGAAAGCTATCAGATATGTTCTTTTTTGTTTTGTTTTTATATAATGGTGTTGACTCACACTTTAAAATTCTGCTGCTCCTTTACAGAGGAGAGCTGTGTGTACCTACTTTAAGCCTTTATCACATCCAGCAGTGAGCTACACATCAACAATATTTGTATATTCATAAACAAACCTACCTTGTAACATTTTTTTATAAGGTAGAACCAAGCATGTGGAGCTTTATATTAAAACAAGGAAAATCTGTAGTGCTGCATTTATTAAACCTTTATAATGCTGCATGTTAAAATCATTAATATCTGTACAGAAGGCCTAAAAACGCCCATGATTTAACGTGAACGTTCATGGCTGACGAAAGGATGGACATGCTGAGTATTATTTGCTGCTTTTGCCAACAGCAGTAGCAGCAGGGTGCTCGATGCAAGCACAATTATTTCCTAACAAAGCTTCCTTAAGGCGGTCAGAGCCAGAGCAGACTCTGACATGGGTTTAGAAAGTGAACACTGGTGATGCTGGAATAGCGGCGATTGCTTTCATGCCAACTCTTTAGATTAATTCAATTTTAATCTGTCTCCTTATGATTATCTCTTCCAGGACTATCAATTATGGGCTGTTACAGTCTTGCAATGGCGTACTGCCCTATTACCATTTTAAATATGTCATTGAAATTGCGATGAAATGTTTTTTCAGCTCTTATTTTTGAGCTTGTGTTTTTACTGACTCATAGTCCACAAGGGCATTAAAATTACTCAAGCAGTGCAACGGTTTACATCGCTGTTTTGTTGTACCCCTTGGCCTGTATCGAGGTGTTAGGTGAACATGCGTAGGCCTTGTTGTAGGCGTTTGAAAAGTCTGTGCAATGACTACACAACAGTGCGTTGCCAAGTTGAAAGCTTGCAGAGGAGAAAATATGTAAATGTCCTTCAGGTTTCTTGAATGTCTCAATGTGATTTCAAATTCAGGTCGTGCTATTGCTAGTGAATAAGAACCTTGTTAGGCTGTGTTAAGAAAGCTACTTTTAAATTCCAGTTGCACAGCTCAAGACTTAGTTACAAAAAGTAGATTAAGGTGACAGCACACTCAAAATAATTTTCGTCACAAATACTTATCCTTCTGTGTTTTGAAAGGGCATTATTAAGAGCTGGTATATTAATTAATATATGCAAGAAGATAAGGAGTGGTCAGCGTGGATAAAACTTTCAAAGTTCTAATGGGAACACATTTTATTTTGGAAAGAAAATATCAAACCATCTCAGACACA
>JAOWBC010000711.1:8125338-8173287 GCA_028566105.1 Hypoplectrus providencianus
TTCTTACATTTAAAAAACGGGGGTTGTATTTTGTGAAAGGATAATGTATTGCATGCACGCTTTAAATATATGAAATGAAGCTTCTTAATAAGACGTCAAATCAATGTTTTGATCCATCCACTGACCCAATTTGTGCGACTTTGAGTGCAACTTGTGCTGCAATAAACGAAAGAACCCCATCAGTAGCTCAACCCGCTTCAACTGGATTGAAGAGATCAACAGATCAACAGATCCCACATCTGGATTCATTTTACCCCTAAATACGCCAAGGAAGCAAGGTGAGCACTGCTGTTCCACAACACCACCACACCTGCCTCTTGATTTTCAGTGTTTTAGAGTAATGTCTTTCCCTTAAGAATCGACGGTCAGAGTAAGACAGAACATTTTCTCCTTGAGCTTCATTCCTGGTGTTCCAGCCGATGTGTAATTGGCTACGGCTAAATGCTTTACAGGTATTGGTTTTGTTTTCTCTTCTGGGTTGGCTCTTTGCTTACTGCCACAGCAGATTATAGTTTTTTTCATCCAGTTTTTTTTCTCCTTTAATTGGTAATGCTGGTTTCTCAGAGGGGAACTTTCATGTTCAGCACGTTCGCTGAGAATAGGCTTAGCACAGTACCAGACTTATGCCGCATTTCCACTGCGTGGTATGGCTCAGCTCAACTCTGTTTTGTTTTTTTTTGTTTTTTTTTGTAATGGGTGCTTTTCTCAATAATATTTTTTTTTTACTGCCGTTAGTTCACTTCCAATGTGGGTGGGATTCTCACCTGTTTGCCATATTGACTCTGTGTGCGGCTGCTGCTCACTCATTCACTTCAATTGGACACTCATACAGCTTTTCATCTGCAGCATGTCTGCACTTCCTCAAGTGTACAACCTAGTAAAGTACGATAGTGTAGTTTTTGGGGTTGAGTCAAAAAACAAACAAACTGTATAGTCACGATTGATGGTGGCTTGTCTATTTAAAAAAAAAAAAGAGGATTTTTGCAGCATGTTCAATGTACTAATAACAATATTCTTACACCAATCATTAGTCGGCAGTACTTGAACTCTAACATTTCTGACTTTGCTTGAACCTTTGACTACAATTTCAACTGAGGCGGTGTCAAAAAGTATTGGTACTACCTATAACTTTTGTCAACGGAAGTCCACAAAAGAGCGCGTCAACTTCGGTAGTGCAGACCTGGGAACAAAAACTCCCCAATCAGCCCATCTTTCTCCAGAATCACATACTTCACCTTAAAGCAAACCCTTGACACGGCATTGTGTTTTGTTGTGGGAGGAATGATGGATGGTCAGCTCAGACTTGGCACACTCAGGTACATCTCTCATGAACTGGCCAAGTTATACAGCCAGAACATAACAAATACAGTAACATGAAAAATGTGGGAGCAGAATATGCTGGCCGGACAAACTGTTGGACGGTCGGCTCAGACACAGCACACTGTAAAATGTCGAGTTATTTCAGCCCAGTGGCTAGTTAGTGCCCTATTTTTTATTATGTGGTCAAGTGCAATACATCCACTTATTACACTTCTCAAAGCATTTCAACAAGTCACAACACATGCACCTGTACACAGGGGATATTCTCACTGTGAGGAGCCAAGGTGCAACAAATTAGATAAGACTTCAAAAAACATCACAGAACCACCAAAAAGCAAGCAGAAAAATAAGGTAAAAAAAATCTAATTAAGTCATGTCTTCTATGTATCAAGGTGCAGAGCATACTGTAAGGAATAGCTAAACAAGCTGCAAACACATTGACATTCAGACACTTCACTTGACACAGCAAAGCTTTTACCAAACATTTGCTTATTACTATCCAGCAGTTACAGAGAAACATTTTGTTCTATTATTGTGTGAATAAGGTGCTAAATTAGTGTGACCCCATACCGAGACACAGTGTTCATGTACGTGTGCATGTGCCTAGAATCGCACCATAAGATGGAACATTTTACCATAAGGACATGGTAAAAATCAGTGAATGTGTAAAGCATGTGTGTGGTAATTATTAGATATAATAAAGGCTTTTGATGTTAATGCAATAATTCTATTATTTTTAGCACTGACTAGAAAAATTGAGACTTGTGGCTATGTACTCTCAAGTGAGATTTAACCACCATATTTGTGTTGGAAAATAATTTAAAATAAATCAAATAAAAAAATATATATTCAAAAAGTAAGGCCACAACTTATTTTACATTTGAATTTGGGAAAAGTCTGTTAAGCAATGAAAAAGGGCCACAAGATGATAGATACTAGATATTCTACAACAACAGCTTTAGTTTCTCAGAGTTTAGGAGGTGCACTTGAATGCACCATGAAGCCCGCACGCTACAACATTTATTGTTAACAAACGTCACGGGAAAGGTAGCACGTAACCACACAGGTGACTTCATCATCTACGAAAGGCTGAGCTGCAACCTGCAGGTAAGCTACGAGGGCCATAGTTCAAGTGTTTTTGTTTTTCTTCTGGGACAAAGAAGCGTTTTTCATATTTATGTATGTCTGGACTCATAAACCCCAGCTTCAAACTGGGACCTCTCTGCAAGCTAAATGCTACACTATGGTAGCCAGTTGCTAACTTCACCTGAGGTGCTGAGCATATACACAGCAGGCTTTGAACACTTTCTTGCTAAAAGCAGTTGCTTAGCCCGTGAATGTGTTTTTCCACAATAACAAAAATATAAATGTGTGTTTAGTTTTTAATTGAGGGTATGTCCCAGGTCTTAACACTTGCTAATGATGTTTAGAGGCTAGGCATCCCAGTCTTGGCACACTTCCAATACCTAATTAGGTGAAGACATTTTGTTTTAGACAAACAGTCTTGTGTCTTGTTTATCTCTAGATGAAATACTGAGTGATTATATCATCTTCTCACTCATCCTTCAATCCTCCTTTACTTGATCAGTGTAGGGTGCCGAGGAATGCATACTCCCATGCTGTTGACCGTTTGATCTTCTATCAACTATGTCAAGTCGTCAAGGAGATTTTCAGGATTTGATGTTTTCTTTGAACTTGTCAGGCAGTCTTAAATCTTTTTCTTAGCAATGGTATTTTGCTTATTTTTTTTTGCTAAGACCAGAATCCTTATTGACCTCATCTGGCATTACTGTTTTTCCCTTGCTGGGTGATGATGTTATTGCATCACCTTTCAATCTCTCGAAGCTGAGTGTGTGCCAATGCTTTTGTGGTGCTGGAACAGTCTGTGTTAGTTATAGTTTAAATATGATTGATAAATTTCTTCTGTGAAGGCAACCTAGCCCACAGTGACAGATATGGAAATAAGTGGAAAGGAAAGCACAAATGTAAATTAGTGTAAGCAGTAAGTGTGGCTCTAGATAAACCCCTGACTGGCTGTAAAGACAAGTGCCTCCGTGCACAGAATGCTGAGCACAGCGAGCCCCTTGTAAACAAAGCTTCTGCTATTTAGTTTCAGTTGGCTTAATTAGAATGAATGAGGGGGGCTTGTGCAAAGAGGACAGTTTTTGTGGGTGGAGGGAGAGAGGAATTGGCCATGGTGGAAGGAAAGCTGGACTGAGAGATAAAGTTACTAGCGGGTGGCACGGACCAATTGGACAATGACAAACAAAGCCTCGAGCCAAAAGCGCATCCGTAATGAATTTAGGGGAACAACATACATGTTAATGTGCGTTCAAATCAAATTATCATGATTGTATTCCCTGTTTTATCTATACATCAAAGACATACTACTTGTGTGTGTGTGAGTGTGTGCGTTTGAGAGAGAGAGAGTGAGATGAAGGTTTTATGTGCGTTGTGAGGTTGTGTTTGCAGTTGATTTGTTTTTGCAGATAGTTAGCTTTTAAGTCCTACTGAGGCTCTTCAGCAGCAAGGGGAACAGATTGTTGTTCATAATAATTTTTAATATCAGTGTAATGGAGATTACATTATTAAATTACCCAATACGGGGATGTTCCAGGCAGCCATATCTCGACATATTCTTGCTAAAAGCAATATATTCTAACAGTCTTGCACTCTTAGCTTTACATTTTCAAAATCAACTGTACGTATACTTCTCAGTCAAACACTAGTTGCCCTATTTCACTTGACCTAAGTAGCCTTTGGTGTTGTAGCTTGGGTTCCGATGAATCCATGACATGGTTGTGCCCCCTAGCAATGCGAGAGTTTAAACATCATCAGCTAACATCAAGCTATTTTGAACCAGATTATTCACACAAACAAAATATTTATTTACAAAATCTACTTCCCTGGCGTATAAAATGTTTGAATTTGTTATGATGTAACAATTCCAGTTTCCTTTTCTGCATCAGTTATTAAGTGTACTGGAGTAGGAAAGAGAGAGCTAGCTGTACCCAGCATGCAACCTGGCAGTATTACAGTTAATAGGGTTAACAGGGCACTCAGACTCTGCCAAGACATGCCCTTTGTTTGACTTGAGGAGGCATTCTTATGAATAATTCAACAAGAAAACTGATTTTCCCTGTTACTCTAACATCATTCGAATGCAGCACAATTGCCGTATGACGTTAATAATTGTAAAAATGCATTATTTTTTAATTATACCTGCCCTATGATTTGATGATCTGGGTGCTTCCTGGTCTCATGCAACACCATTCAACCAGGTGTATAATAATGGGGCCAGACGTTTTCTCCAATCCTACGGACAGAAAGACAGACAGACAGACCTCATAATGTCAATATCGACTTGGTGTCGGTGAAGAATAAATATCAGGAGTTTGCACTGGACACTGCACTTCCTTAGCTTCTCAGTAATTCAACTGCCAAGTGAAGAGTTGATTGAAAAAATGGTCGTCAAGAAAATGAAAAGACATAAATAAATAGATACATACAGAAACTTTGATTGTTCCAAATGTGTTCCAGATCCAAATCTCTGTGCTGCTACAAGCTAACTAAATGGGATTTATTCATAGATAATGCAAGAAGCAGAGCAAATGATGCATTACATCATGTGCTTTTTGTCTCTTTCTTTTTTTTTACTCCTAAAGGCAGAGTTATTGTTCAGGGTAATGATTCTTCATCTGTTGCCTTAAGTGTGTTCGACTTGAATAACTTTTATATGAAAGTGACTGTCAAAACATAACCTTCATTTGTGGCAGTGTCATTAAACATGACTAGAGGTTTCTTATGTCTACCAGGGTTTCTGTTCATTTACGCTCATTCTTTTCAAAACCCTTGCATTTAATCAATCTTAAACACCGAGGCATAATGCTCTCTCGGCTACAGCTCTCACAAACCTTTGACATTGGTGGGCTGTCAACAACCGTGTGGGAGCTGTAGTAGCAGAAATAAAGCGTCAGATATAAGATTAAGGAATGCATCAGTTCCATGTCAGCCAACAGACATGACATATTGTGTGAGAGGTCATGTCCACATGGAGAAGGTGATAATGACCAATGTTTGGGACAAAAATGGAGACTGGAACCCAATCAGATATATGTCACACTGAGTCTTGTCAGTCACAGAGCAGCGTGTGATGGAGTATTGTCAAATGTAAATGATTAAAACAAAAACTAAAGAAATGTGAAGTTGTTAGAGGGCAGAAAAATCTGATAAACACAAAACTTCAACATTTGCCATTAATGAATACAGTTAATCTACATTTTTGTTAGAATTGCATGAGGCACTGAACAATGGTCATTTATCAACATGTCCCATCTCAGGTTGCATTCTCTGCCCGGTAAATCTGGTATATAAACAACAATAACACCGAGGTTACTGTGTGATGTGTTCAAACGCGAACAAGTCGCCCATATTGACTTTGTGTCACCCTACCACTTGGCCTTTTGTTTTGGTGGGGATGGCCTGTCACTGAGATGGCAGTAGAAGGAGGGAAGATTTCTCTGAGGAAAGACGGCAAGGGAAAGGTCATGGTGAATAAAAGCCTTTTAATCTGAGTACCTTGTGTCATGTGCCTGGGGAATATCAAAGTCATCCCATTTCTAGTGAGGTCAGACCAGGGCAGCCTTGCTGTTTGCCTGCTGCTCTCTTCTGTGTTTGTGATGCCTAAATACCCAGTGATGGAGAGCTTTAAGAAAAGGTTAGACGCAGCATGGTGTTCTGCCTCACTGTCTCTCTGCCGATGTCTGTTTCTCCCTCCATGTGTTCATGTATGCTTGTGTAAAGCTCAGTGCATACAGATAAGATATGCAATGTGGCTGCGTTTGGAGCTTAAGGCGCTGTGATGTTACCAAATAGAAAAAGGACTAGATGCTGTATTTGCTTGTCATTTTGTTCGCAACCATTGAATAACTGGAGCAAGATTCTGTTGCTTTGCCTGATTCAGACTGAGATGCATCACAAAAGCTATTACATTTCTGCTGGCTTTCTATGTAAGTTTGGAAATATATTCTTGATTTAAATTTTTGCAACCATTCTGATTTTGACACATGTAGGCTACGCTTTTGTTATACAGCGTGCTGTGACTGTTTGCCTGACCGAGATAGATAGTAAAGCTTTAATTTGATGTCAGCGGTGTTGTCAGCTTGGCAAAATGTCTGGGCCTTTATTTAGGAACTCTTGCAGTCTAGGGGATGGCTTGCCAGTCCATTAGGTGTGAAGTGGAATCACGTTTTCCACAACACTGGCCCCGAGCATCCATCATGTCACACATTCACAACTATTCAACTCCAGCACAGTGCTCTCTGACTGCTTTTAAAGGCGTACTCTGTGATCCAAACATAAACAAAGGTTTAGACCCCACTAAGAGTCAAAACACAACAATGGAAAAAGCAATCACTTTAAAACTACCTGACAGCCATAGAAGAACACACACATCAGATCAGGTCTCGGGTCAGAACAGTGTAAGACACACAGGTTGGAGGATACGATCTACAAAGCTTAGACAAAGAGAATATTTGAAACTTGAGAAAACCCCTCACTGCACAGGAAAGGGGACTTCAGTGAGTTCCGTGTGATGCATCCATGGCTGTCATAAAACAAAAATATTCTATTTTTTCATGTGTAAAGACAAACATTAAACATTTTATTTGGCTATCACACTCACGTCAATAATACAGGCATACTGCCGCAGCCTGTGAGGGATTTTATGGTGTATCTTTTCTTTTTGCTGTTTATAGATGTGTGAATAATTTGTGGACTTGCAACACTGTGGTCACAGTGAAACCTGCAGATTAATGTGGCAGGCAGGAGACAGAGCTGGGTGGGTTTCTGATGTCAGAAGGAACCAGTCAGTCTCTTCAACTCCAGCAACGTTGAAGAGTCATCAGAGGAGACACTGAGCTGATATTATTTAATTTCCCTCCCAATTTAACTGACACCTAAAATCCTAAATTGGATGCGCACACACAGATGTGTTCGTTGAAACTCCCTGTACTCCATGGACTGAATCATATTGTTCAGCAGACTGTGTGTAATAGTTTTCAAAAATTGCCAAACTTCATATTACGTTATTCAGCCCCCAAACTGAAGTAGCAGTAGCAAACAGATTTTCTGTAAGATGGATGTGACATCACCGGTGAGCTTGTGGACTGTTATGAATCCTTGAGATTGTCACTTTAAAAGTGATCATGTTTAGATGAGAGGGGGGAAATTCTCTGCTTGGTTTGCAAGGTAAGCAAGCGGTAAATGAAAATGAACAACTGTATCCTTAGAGTGTTTTTTAGTCCAACCTCTAAATGGCACCATGATTTGATTATCATGCTGTCTTTAAGAAGACTTGAAACTAGCGACAGAGCCAATAAACTCATTAGAAAACTGTGTACTGACTTAAGACGTCAAATTGGACAAGTCATTTTCCTATTTACATCAAAACAATTTGGGAGATGTGCATCCATGCAAATGTAAGAAATAAGAATAATTATAGTTTGCCCATGCATTTTGCATAACTTTGATTAGCATTAACTTGATAATGCTAATATTAACCATGGATGCGGCTCTCTCTTCTCTGCTGGTCTCTAAACCAAACTAAAGCATGATAACACTGTGTTTAGTGTAAATAAAAAATTGTTTTTGTACTGGTTTATTGCTGTGGTTATTGTTGGTAATCCAGCTACGCTATTCAGTAAAACAATATCAATAACACATGCATTAAAGTGTCCTCTGGAGGCCATGTAACGCATTGCATGCAACTGTGCTCCTGTTGATCGTTTGGTGGATTTTCCGTCACCTGTAACAACCAGCGTTTAAACTGGGTTAATGCCACGATGACTAAAGGCAGTTTAGTTGAATTGCCAGTACTTTAGACATAATTAATATGTGTGTATTTTTAATTTCACACAACCCCACACATACTGTTTTCTCCTTGACCTCCTGTGGTGATTAAATAGACTTTAGTGCCAGCCTTTTCCCTGTGACCGAGAATGATTCAGTTGTACGGTTAATCTGCAACAGCACTTGATGACTGTGACTTTCATAATTAGATGCAATATAAAAAGAAATATATAATTTCAACAACACCTTTAGCTGTACCTGCTGTGTCATGACACCAATAATGACGCCTTTGAGGTTTAGCCACTCCTTACATGTATGTTTCTGTGATGAGGTTAAAACAAGATTTTGAACCTAAGTGATGGAATAGGTTGTATGTTTGTTTCACTCATCACTACACCTTTGTGTGTTAAGTGGCTTGCGATATAGCAGTGTGTTCTAAAAATAGCTGTCATCTAAAGCCTTCAATCACTACTATTCTGTCATCAAGTTGGTGGCAGAGGTATCGTGGAGGACAGTGTAATATGTAAATATATATAGCTTGTATTTTGATGTCTGTAAATATTAAGTTCATCTTATATTTGGTTTTAAATTATATTAATCTTTAAGACAAAGGTTTGTGCAGACATTTAATGCAGCCCAGTTACTAAACTATGTTCATTTATATTATCCACGACATGCTTTGGTAGAGGAATACAAACCGCCTGACATCCTCGTGAATTGTTCTCAGTGAGAGAAGTCAGGACAGTGCGCAGGTCAAGTCTAGTCAATCTCTGAGTAACTGTTTCATGACTATTCATCCTGACAACATACTGTGATCCTCATGGGCTGCCTTCAGCCCTAGTCTGCATGCCAGATTGCCTTTGCAGAACACTAGTCCAACAAAGCATGTTGAGACAAAAATCAAACAAAGCACTCAACAAAAAAAAGGGAGCAGAAAAAAAGAAGTGGTCCTGGCAACTTAACAAGAGTGTTACATGTCCCACTTGGTTTGCCACAACCACACTGGTTTTATGAAATCATCTGGACAGGCAACACCTGTTGCAGCGGCTTCCCTGTCACTAGTTCCTCTCATCAGGTTTTCTGTTATCTCCTTTGCCATTTGGTATTTTTCAGAGCTGTTGGCGCAGTCCTTGCATGTTAAATTAGGATACTGTGGATGTCTCTTAAAAGGGGATTCAAACAAATTTCCACATGTGAAATGTGTAACAAATTTCTTTTTTTTTTTTACTTGTCTGACACATCCAGAGTCTTTAGATGTGAGCAGTACTGGGGGAAAAAAATCTCGAAAGGGAAGCCTCAATACACACACCAGTGCTGGATTATAAAAGAGAAGAATGGGGGTCTTTAATGAGATGGGGATGAGATGCCATTATATGGAGGTCAGCAAGATGTATTGACAAGAGCTGAGGCAGCAGAGAAACTCACTGTGGAAAGGCCATTTTTACATCGGAGCGCTGTGTCTGATGTTGTGGATGGCATAAGATGAAAATGCGAAGGAAGAAAAGCAGCTTTTGGACATGAATGCCAATTTTAGGATCAATGAAGGCTGAATTTTGTATATAAAAAAATATGTTGAATGGGATGTAAGGTGGCCATGCTTCACCAGAGGAATGTGCATCTTGGACAGATTGACCTTTCTTCTTGGGTTCATGCAAGGCAATGGCAAGACATTCACAGAAATTCCATTATACTTTTATGTCCTTCCTCCCCTTTATAAAAAAAAATGCATTTGTCTTCCAGAACTCTAGCTGCATAGGAGTATTCGTGCAGAGGGCTGCTTTCTGTATGAATAGTTTTATTCTGTTATACTGAATGGAATTATGTCCCTTTAAATTCTGCCTTTCTGTGTCTTTCAACAGTAGCTAGATATGTGGGAAGAAATATTGCTTGTTGATGTGCCAAGGCATTGATTGGCATGCTTGGCCTTGGTAGCCTGTCATATTAATGGACTAGCTTGTGAAGTAATTTAACACAGAAATTACTTTGCATTTTGCAGTGTAATTTCAAAGGTAAAAATGCAGAGTGGAGTTTGGTGCCTCTGAGGGATAGAAGATGGAGCAGGCTGACCAAGGCTTAAGGGGATGTGTCTGCCATGCCGTGTTTGATTAATGGCACCACAGGCCTGCTCATCAAGAGGTAATAAAATATGAGGGCATAAGTCAGGCTTCATTCTGGGGTTCTGGCAGGTGTGCAGGTCTCCAAGCACAAGGGTCTCCAAGGTAGCCCAAACCAGAAGCTCTATCCCCTTCCTGTCTTTTCTGAAGCATTCAACTCTCCCATACCAAACAATAATGTCACATCGTAGAGTTTCTGGGTTGTGCCACAATCTCAGCTGCCAGATGGCAGACAAGCCAGAAATTGAAGCACCAATCTCAATCCTATGTCTTGAATTCCCAAGTATTAGAAAGTATCTCTTGACGTCTTCTGCACAGAATCGGACCGGCCAAGAAATTCGCTGTCACAGTACGTCATGTTAGGAAACTGCAAATCCTTAAAGACAGTTTTAAAAAATCCAGTCAGAGGAAATCTCTCTGTGGCCCCAAATACAGCTTCCTCCAAGAACTTGATAGCAGAGTATATGTGACTGAAAAATAGAGTGAAGAATGCCACCAGAGCTGTTTTTCAGCTGGAAGCTTTGGAAATCAAAAAAACGCTGAATCCCAAGTTGTCAATGAGATGGGCTACAGTCTCTCAGGCGTTTGTGTCTATTTACCAGTAAACAACTAAATTTCTATAGTGTGAGACTTTATCTTTTCTGGCTTTTTGTTTTGTTTTTGTTGCTACTTCTTTCTAAGTTATAATGAGTCTTATAATGAATGAACGTTGGCTTATGCAGTATTTGCATTCTGTAAGCACTTCTGGTGCTGTATATGTTAGTCCACTTGCTGTTGGGTCCCAGCAAATATGTTAATTTGATGAATGCAGAGGGAATGATCTATAAACAAATAAGCAATACTGTCAAACACAGAAGAGGGCAGCTATAGGAGACTATGCTAATGGCTAATGAGACAGTGGCCGAATAATATAAGAAAGAAGACGATCCACCATTGACATCCCCTCTTAATAAAACACTCTCCATGTTTAACAATGCGTTGTTGGGGGGCGTTTGCTGTACAAATGTGTTTGTCTTCTGCTGCTAATGAATCTCTAGGCAGGCTAGATGCTGCAAGGCATACTGCTGTTCCAGATGAAAGTGTGAAATATTGATGTGACCATCAGACACTACAAGTGTTACTGAATCCACCCAAAATAGCACCACAGAACAATCTTAGAGACGAGGATAGCGAATGGAAGTTTTGTACACTTCACTTTGAGATAATTTGCTCAAGCCTATTTTCTCTTCTCAAGGCCTGAGTGTGAAACAGCAAACACTGCAACAATTCGCTCCACTGGTATTGAGTTGTGATTTCTATCAGAGCCCTTGGTTGTTGCCCCTTAACATATTGCAATTGTCACTATCTGAAAATGGATATCTCAGGTTTTCTCCTAAGATATTAAAGTGCAACCTTTTTCTAATAGTTTATTTGCTTATGCATGATGTCCAGTATTTTGTATTGCATTATTGCACAACTACAATATTACTGGAAATACAATGAATCATGTTTTAAATTTCCTGTTTTCAGAGGGCTTGCGATAGCAATAGTTGATACTGTGCTAGACAGATCATCCTATAAGATACTGGGGCAACTGGCTCCTTTGTTAGTTTCTTCTTTATATGCCTCCAAGCTCCTGATACAGAAAGATATATCTTCATGTTTTCACAATTAAAAGACTCAAATTGATTTCTTTTTGCGGCTGTGACCCTTGAAATGTTTGTATAAATTCGCTGCCTTAATATAGTTGATACATATTGACATTTCTGGCCTTTTTGCAAATCCCAGTCAATTTGGATAATTGTTTGTGGCATATAAAAGTGTCAGTCATCTTGGTGAAGGTCAAAGGAAGTCAGCGTATGTCTGCCAGATTGTAAAGACCTAGCAGCAACAGTTTGAAATCCCTAATATGTCAGCTGCATAAAAATGTAGGAAAATGTGTCTGTGTCTGGGGTGAGTTTAAAAGACAAAGTTGTGGAAGCATTCAATCAAACAAATGCAATAGTCAGAGGCTGCAGCAATACAAATTATTTTTATTTCATTGTATTATGTCTTAGAGTTTTCAGGCACCAGTACACACATTATCAAGTTATTGTATGTACATAGCATACCCTCACAAAAGCACTAAAAATGCAAAATAAAAGTACCAGGTGCTTGGAAGCGGTGAAGATGGAGCAATTCAGGGACAGAAGTATTCCTGAATTACTAAAAAAAAAAAACTGCCTTTCAAGACATTTGCATAGAAAACAGATTCATTCGTGCAGTTTAGGCACCTTCTGGTCCAAAGACCTCAGCAGAGGCAAGCATATTGTAGATGAAGACAGCGCTGCAATGTGTTCAAAGGTTGTTACAGTATAAAATCACGACAGAGAGGGAGATTGATATGCTCTCTCTCATCCAGTAGACTGTAATGGGGTGCTGTCAGGATGGCTTCATGTCAGGCTGTCACTCCAGGCTCCGCTCAATCAAGCCGATGCATCTGTGCTTAAACAGGGCATGTTTTACCAACTAGAAACCATTTACCAAGACTTTAATGCGACAAATAAAAAAAATGTTCTTACAGATGGCGACCTCATTTATCTTAATAGGCGATGAGTTACAAATAAACTCCCAACCCCCAAAAATGTGTTCAGTTCCAATGGCTATAATTAGTCTGCTTGCTCCAGCAAAACACATTCTCAGATATACTCCTTTGTTCTGTAGACTTACATTTTGCACCTAAGTGGTCCCACATAACTTTCCCTGAGAAATGTTGAAATCGTATTCTGAAGGGCGTTGTGTGCGCCTGCTTCTCAGCTATGTTTTATAATTGTTTCAGTTGTTTGAGATATTTAACTTGTTCCATCTTCCTCTCTTCTTTTACTCCAATTAAAGTTTATGGAAGGCTAGAGTGTAACATCATCATAGGGAGAAGCTATGGTATTTAAGACTCGGGAAAAAGAAAATTAAACTGCTCACTATTTTCACGCTTCGCACACAAATTATACATCTCGATTTTACAAACAGCCTCCTCTCTCTCAAAATATAAAACTTTTCTCTTACACATGGGAGTTACAGATTTGGAGCTTGAATGTTTAATTGGTGGGGAGAGGACTGTCAACTCTCATATTGTCCCATTCTAAATGAAAGATTCTCTCTTAATTTAAGTACTATATGCTATTATATTCAGCCGCTCTTGATTTAGAATCCAGAGCTACAAGTTGTACTTGTCTGGGATGTAATGTCATAATTGAAGGCTTTAATTTTCTCCCAACTTTAAAAGGACTATCCATCCCAGACAGGTGTATGGCTTTTGACTAATTAGCCTTCCCCTCTTGAAAGTGTGTGCTTCTCGAGGTCGTTTTGCCTGGGAGGCATGTCAAGTCTGTGTGCAGTAGCTTCCCTATAAAAATGTCCCTGGTTGGTCAGCTTTTCTGTTGGTTGATAAAGATGCTTCTATACTGCCAAAGCGCGGCCCTGATAATTGAAGTTAGATGGAACTCACTGCTTTCAGAAGTCCATCCAACTCACACAGGTGTCTGGCTAATTAGATCAGTCCTTAGACAACCTTACGCCTGTCAGAGAGACTGCCAAATGCTAAAACTCAGATGTTAGAACAGCTGTCTTCAAAGCTACAAGTGAGTTCAAATCCATCTCTGACCATTTATGTTGGTTGGTACCACTGTTCACTTTGGCTTCACCCTGACAATTGCCTTACAATTGGCAGTGGTTGAATGAGCTCTTTACAGCTTTATTATCTGTAATACCCCCTGTTGTCAGGACAACAGTAGATGTCACATAGAAGTAATGTACACCATCTGAAAGCTGGGAACCTGAAGATTTTTTTAAAGATTTTTTTGCAACAGCCTTTTTTTTATGGTTAAAAAATCCTGTCAAAATACCTCAAGTCGCATCATGCTAGATAACTTCCTTTAGTAGAACAGGGCTGCATGTAGCTGAGCAGGACACCATCAATATTCACATTTTGCTCTTTCCATGACTTGATGCATGATCCCTTCTCTGCAGTGATACAGTTGGTGGTTGTAGTTTGGTCAAAAGAAAACATTTCCTACATAAAAACTGCTCTCAGCAAGTTCTGATCGTTATCTTGAATAACCAGGTCATGGATTCTGGAAAGAGGCATTGCTGTTGAGTTTTTCAGTTGTGTTTTTTCTTCTTTCTTTTTGGTGCTTTTGGCAACACAAGCCAAATGCCAACGAGTTCCATTATATTTGAGAGAAGGCACACTTCTCGCAACACAATTTAGACTGATAAAGAGCACTACACGTAAGAGGAAAAGTATTTCTTTTTGATTTGAGGGTGAACTGAGTGTTTTGTGGCAGCAGCAACAAGTTGTGGACACAACCCTGGTTTGTCATCACTTTTAACATTGATGTCACAAACACATGAGCAAACAGTTTACATTTAGACGGTCCAAAGCATTGCAAATCAAAAGTCCTGATTTTGACCATTTTATAAATAAATGTCCAGCATTCACTCTCTTATCTTATCTTTGGTCTCTACCTAATCCAAGAAAAATATCTGGCTCTTTATCTGCCAAATGCTTCTCCATGTTTGCAACATCGTCCCTAACTGGGTCCGACTGCTGTTTGGTGCTCAGCAGGTAGTGCATTGTTGGTTTTTATAGCTTTTTTCAGAAAACAGCTGCCTGCTGAGGCTGAAAACAGTGCCATAAGAGTGTTGAGAGGGAAACTGTAAAGCATACAAGACAGCTGAACAATGAGCCACATTTCGCTATCAAGCTCTGTTAAGCCGAGGGGAGTTTGAGCACCCTTTAACATTGTTCTCACATGGTCATCTGATACATTGTTATTCAAAAAATATCGATTATAGCCACCTTAAGCTCATGATGTCCTGACTCTAGACCTATCTGTCTGTATCTGCCAGCTGCCCCCAGCAAGCATGAGGTAGGAAGGGATTGGCTTAAAAGCTGAAGCAGAATGTGCTAACTGCTGTGAAAATGAATGCAAACAATCCCCCAGTTGTAATGCATCTCAGTGCCTGCTTCGTAAAAGACCTCCTAAATGATGGAGCCTTTTAGTGGAATCAGATTTAGCCCTAATTGGATGACAGGCTCGGTGTGGACTCCCTCAGGACAGTGATGCACATACATGGGCAGGAAGAAACAATAACAGCACATTAAAGTATATTGTCATGCCATGCAATAATATTACAACAAATACAACCATTAGAAAATCTTGTCAGAGAAATGTTGATTCCATGCAGGTAAATTGAAGACAGAGTTTGTGTTGCTATCAAGCAAAAACACCAGTAAGTGTCCTTCAATCAGTGCTGCTGTGGGTCTTATTGTCGGCACTGTTTAGCTTTGCCAGTGCAGTATTCCCGTGTTTGGCACTTGACACATTACACAATTTTGTAATGCGTGCTCCCAATGATCCAACAATATATGAGGAAAAGAAACAACTCTGGCCTTTTCATACATTCACTTTAGAGTGTGAGACTTAAACATAAATATGAATATCTGTTCCATTCAAGTCCTTGCCAAATAGTTCACACAATGCTTATTAAGTGTATCACAACCCTCCAGGGCAGCTCTCCATATTTCTTAGTATTCTGAGGACATGGAGGTTGTTGTGCTTTTCCCACATTGGTGCAACTGATACAACTTATTTTTACTCAGAATAAGTATTGACAACATTTTTATACGAGCAGTGCAGAAATGCCATCAACCAACCTTGCAGACCCAGTTTTTCACAGTGTACCTGCCTATTCTGGCTTTCTGATAAGATGCGGTATGATAGTCAACCTGGTTTACCCTGTTTTAACAGGCAGGAAGGCTGGGGAGACTATAGCAGAGAATTAACAGCTAGGATTATGGCGAAAACTATTCAGGCGCTTTTGTAATAACTTACTGACAGAGGGAGGAAACCAAGGTTTTGCATGCCAACTTTAAACGTTGCCTTAAAACAATCCATAGATGAGAAGAAAAGTAATACCTTTATATAATACACTACCTGCCCTCTGCTTTTATTTTCCCTTTTATTAATATTCTCCTTTGTTTGTGAATTTTATGGGCATTAGCTGAGCCTTTGGTCCTCAAGAAGTCACACCTGTGTCACGTTTCATGAACAGGATGCTGTGTGGCTTCAGAACGTAACCTAATGTGAAATCTGAAAATAACAATTTATTCCTGGGATTTAGAGCTTGCTAAAGTTGCTCCCTCTCTTTCCTTCGATGTCTACCTTGCTAGCTCACTTGTGCTCTCCATCTGTCTGGTTGGTTGGTTGATTCAGTTTTAAAACACAAGCTAATAATTCTACATATTATACTTTTACGTAACTTTGTATGGACCTCAAACTTGTAAATCAAAAAAGCAGTTGTCTGCCCTGAATTAAACCACACAATGCAAATTTGTACTCAACTTTATTTATCTCCTATTATGCGGATGCTTTTTAATTAAAAAGTGCACTGCAACTTCCAAAACATTACAAGTAAGGATATGACAAATGCTTTTCGCATTCCAGGCACATACACTTTTTTACAACGCAGACATTTGGACTGTGATAGCAGGCAAAGCACAGCTGTAGCTAATAACATTAACAATGCTTCCATTTGGGTGTGTTAGTAAGCTGTGGCACTAAACAAACTCTGCACAATAGCAGGCCTGAAACTGGAAAACCTAAATGGTATGAAACCCGTTGTTAATGTTGCATAATGATTACACTGGTGCTTGCCCTGCTTTGGAAATGTTAATCTAACACCTAAAGCTATTCACAATATCAGTAAGAGAGACAAGTCATGAAATCAACTTATTTTCTGCCATTTATTTGGGAAAAAACAGAGGTAGAAATGCTAAAATCATGTTGTGTAATCAGCAAAAAAATATATATCCTTTTTGTCAGTCAGAATTGTGGAAAAACCCCTTAATCAGCCTCAGCTCAGATGGACTCGGATTGAAACAGAAACCCTAATAGGAGCTTCTGCTCTCACTCAGAGCCCTAACCACTGGAACTCTTTAAAGGGTCTCTGTCTGAGGAATGTCCTGCTGGTTTCCCAGAAGGAAGATTCAGGCTATATAGCCTGTCAGGAGCTTCAAACAGGTGCAAAGACAGAAGCAGCGCGGCTAGTGGCACCCATGATATCTCCTCTGAACACACAGCATAAGAAATTAAGAAAAGATGCTCTGGAGGGGAAATGCTTTGCTCTTCAGTGGGACGCTGGGGTGTTAGATAACACCTCACTTTTCACACAGGTACAAAACAGATGAGCCATCGTTAAGACCTGTCACTAATTTGTTTTTGTCAGCAGAAAATAAAGGTGATGTGGGGATAGCTAACCCATTTGACTGTCTTCAAAGATGAAGGGTGAATTTATTCATTCTCCCTTAAGCACTGCTTAGGGATTCTAGGCAATATTTGATAATGGCATAGCTGGAGTGCTTGTCAGGATATGTAATCAATTCTGAGTTTTCATAGGGAAATGTTGACCCATATTTGCGCATAATTGTATGGCATAAAGCACAGAAAGGAGTGTTTTGGAAAAGCGTCTCTGCAGGGAGCGAGAAGAAAAAGGAAAGGAGACAATACAGATTTAGAAGGAAACAAAAGCAAAGATTCGCACACTGAATTATAACATCAACAACCCGCTCTTTGCAGAAAGTAATGATGCTCTTCAAATAGACAAACATCCACCTTAAAGGGCCCACGGTAACATGAATAAAGCTTTGAAAGTAACACTTATTTCCCTCCTTCCTTGCCTTGAGCCTGTTTGGCTTCCTAACATGGTTGACGGGGCATAAGGAGAAGGAGGAGGAAGGGCATCTGACTGGGCGCTGTTGCAGTCCATCGACTGTTTTCTTCTGAGGGAAAGGTCAGAGGATACAGTATGGGGGGACACCTGCTGAAGGTAATCATTAATAAGCCTGCTGTCCTGTCAGCAGCCCCTGGCTTTACCAGATGTGTACGACTGAAAAGAGGGAAATGTGGCAGGAGTGTCCACGCATCATTATAATCATGACTGACTGTCCCACACTAAGCATACATGCAGCAATGCTGAAGTGTGATTTAGGGCCCAGGAAATGTGCTAACAGGCATATTCAGCCTGCTGTTGGTTACATGTGTGACCTGTGTGACTGAGAAACTGGATGCCACAGAGCTTTTTCTCCACCCAGGCATGTGTCTAAATTAAAGGTTACCAAGACAACCCTGTCTTGTATAGTAGACGACTCCCAAGGACAACTGTTAATGTTTGAAACCTGCTTCTGATGCTGTTCTAACAGCATGCCAGGCAGCTGCAGTGGCTTAAACACTAACCACTAATTTGCAGCAGTTTATTATGTGTTCACAGTTTGTACTTCAGCAGATCTGTAAGACAAATGTAAGCAGCACTTGATAACAACCATCATTAAATAAAGTACATTGATTAAACTCAAATTATTAGCTATTTTAATGTAAAAAATGAAACTGAAATTGGTCTTATGATTATTCATGCTATAATTTACGTTATTTATCAGTCTACTGCTGCACAAATTAAACCAGATGTTGATTATTCCTGCTGATTAAAAAGTATCTGAATATCTATTATAAGGTTATGTATGATGGAAGTGTTGTCGTATATATTAATGGTATACGAGTACTTTTAGGGGCCCATTTAAGAACATATGTAAGACCTAATGCGGCCAAATTAATGTAACATGTTATATAAAGCGTAACACACGTATCTGCTAATGGTTCCTCATTCCCAGCTAATGGATATAATGCACATTTATGTTCGAGCATGTGAGTGCTTTTGTTTGTCCCTCTCTCTGCTGCTCTGCAACATGGCGGTTATCACTGATCACAACCTGCCCACCCACAGTGTTGTGCTGGAAGCGTAACAACCACCCGCCGGTTCCTTCTCAGGTTACACTTTTAACTCTGTCCCCACTTTTGCTATTTTTAGGAGTGCTCGCAGCTGCGTTCGTGCCATTAGCTGATGACGGCCATATTGAGAGGTTGAATTACTTGAATCAAGTTGTTACAATAATCAGTTTTGTTATAGCCATCTAAATGAAGATATCGATTGTTTACGAATCAGGAATTAACAAACTTTAAACTTTTTACTTTACTTTTTTTTTTTTTTTTTACAGATAACCGGTCCATCTGTGGGCGACACTGTGGTGTAGTGGTTAGCACCTCGCCTCGCAGAAGGTTTGCCGTTAAAGTCAGTCTCGAGGCTCTTTTGTGAAGAGTTTGCATGTTCTCCTTATATCAGCACGGGTTCTCTTCGGTTTCCTCCCACAAATGTTTTAGAAACGAATCCTTTAAGGTTTAAAAATCATTTGATAATAATAAACAAATACAGAATTAAAGGTTAAAATAAGTGATGGCATACTTATAACCAGTAACATTATTATTCACTGGTCATAGCTAAAAGTATACAATGACTGTTAACTCATATTTAATTTCTCATTTGTCATTTATTACAAATTATTATGATTATAAAGACCCAAATGAGTTTTTTCTATTTGATGAGGACATACAGAAAATGGAAATTGGCAGCAATAGATCCGCGATCCAGTTTCTTTCCTTGTGGCCTTGTCTAACCTATTTCCCCTGTCCTCCTGTCTCTGCCCACTATACTTCAATTGCAACTTCATGCAAATAAGTCTTCTGTCCTGCAGAGGAGAAAAGGTGGGAAACCAAATTGGATCGAATGTAATTCAGTTCACCAGGCAGGGAATGAATCGATAATGCTGAGGAATGGCTTTCGAAGGACTGAGTGCCCACCTTAGAGGTAAGAGGTTTCTTCTGTTTACAGCGCAACCTGGGCCTGCATGCTTATGTATTTTACGACAGGTTAATCAAGAATCACAGTAGCTGCTGCTTTATTCCCGACGTCTCTTCTTGTGATGTTCGCCGCGCTGCACTTGAGAAAATGTCCTGCCTGTTTGCATTCTCGAGTGTGATAGGACTGCTTGAATGGTTTTTCCATTGACTGTAGATTTGCATTCTCATCTTTGTGTAATGTATTCACGGAATATAGCTGAGCAGACAAATTGCTACGGTTTGTATTTACTCTCAGGCCCATCAAGCTACTTACAAGATACAGTGTTTGTATACTTATATGCACAGATGCCCCGTACAGTATCCTGCCTATGCATTCAAAATGAAACTTTACTAAATCAGTCGTTTTCTCTCACTTTCTTATTGCCAGTGTAAAACACACGCGCACACTCTTAATTGCAGCCAGTAC
Source organism: Hypoplectrus providencianus (assembly GCA_028566105.1). Lineage (NCBI taxonomy): Eukaryota > Metazoa > Chordata > Actinopteri > Perciformes > Serranidae > Hypoplectrus > Hypoplectrus providencianus. Next base: position 8,145,795 of record JAOWBC010000711.1, read on the forward strand.
AGAGAACACATCGCATACTGAATGAATTTATCCTTTTTTAGTTTCTATTTTTCACACTTTAATACTGACAAATAACTGGGAAGCACTTAATTTTCATATTACTGCATAATTAGCAATACATAATCATTCTTTTCTAATCATAATAGTATTTTAATTATAAGATGTAATTGTAATAATGCCATATTTATGCTTGCAAAAATGTAATTACCCATGTTGCAACAACCAAAGGCCTCACAATAGGATGAGGACAGCAGTGATCTGGGGGACCTCCGGTTAATTGATTGCTGCTTTACACTGAGAAGAGCCAGAAGAAGTTGTTGGGGCACTTGATGCGAGTAAATTTTTATTGCAAGAATTCCAGGCACCAAGCGAGAGGACATAAAGGCAAAGACACTGCTCAAAGGACTACATTAAAGAGTTAGTGATCTCACAGCAGGAGGTGCACGGAGCACCCAAGGCGGGGAGTATTTTCACCATGCAGTATTAGTACTTTCACTGAAGTAAAGGATCTGAATAATTCAGCCACCTCCATGAGGGGCCTTAAAGCTGGTGGCTCTTGGTGTTCCAACACCTTCGTAAGACACTTTTTGTTGTTTTTTTTCCTTTAATTTGTCACCCCTCCTTATGTTACATAAGACCAGCGAAAATAGAAGTGTGTGAAAATCCCGCAAACGGCGACTGTTTCTGAGCACTTCAGCAGCCAAGTCTGCCGCTGGCATCGTACCACCCAAATATGCTTAGACCACATGGCTTGTGTGATCTGATGTTTAGTTCAACAGTAACAGCACCTATTCTGCTTTGGATAAAGCAGGTGTACTTAGTAAGGTGGCTATGAGTGTGTGTCTTCAGGCTGGGTTTGTTTGCATAGTGTAAACTTTTGTGCAGACTCTATAGTTTGCCAGCTACCGGGCAAAGCTATGGAAAGCACGGATCCATTAGCAGACCATTAGCATTTTGTTTGAACAGTTCCTGGCTGTGTCTCTCTCTGCTTGATTTAGGAGGGCAGAGAGAGCAGAAGGGAGAAAGGCAGTCAAATAGACAGGGTGATGTACTGAGTGAGGGGAAAGATGGAAAGAGGGAGACACAAAAATTAGCTTTTCATCTCATGACAGCCGCATCTCAAAGAGAAAGAGAGGGGGATGGCAAAGCCGAGGGAAAGGGAGAGCTGAAAGATGCAAAGTGAGAGTTACAAAGATGTGGAATATTGCTGGAGGGATCCAGAGAGAGGGAGAGAGGTAGTGGAAGGTGGGCTGCAAAGAAGTGAAGGGAAGCGGGGCAAAGTGACAGAGGCAGAAAGACATCAAGGTATAGGAACAGAAGGAGAGGAAGGTAGCTACAACCTTATGCAGATTAAGAATGACTTGTGGAGGAGAGGTGTAATTAAAGTTCCATTAAGCGATATTAACATTAAATAAATGTCTCTGTAATTAAACTGTCTGTGTTATGTGTGAAGGTTGCTCGTGGGCGACTGCCAAACCTACAGAGAATCAACACATAGCAGCTTGTAGCTAATTGTTTAGGTTCTCCAGTCAGACTGTATAGTTGTTCCCTACTGGCTCTTATCGACCCTCTATATACTGTAAGCACCCATTTCCAGCAAACAAGCTCAGACAAGCTGGGTTTAAGCTACCTGCCCAGTGTAAAATGGCAGACAAAGAAAGCTAAACACCCAGGGATTTCTCCTCATGAGTTGGTGGACGGAGCCAGAGCTTAAAGTTGAGTGGGAGACAGACTACAAAGGGATGTGGCTGTTACTGCTGAATGTGTAATGTGTTTATTATTCCGGGCCATATGACCTTGAAAAGCCTGAACTCCACCATGGCTAAGTTGCTGTGACACTGTTTTGAAGTATTTCCCTCCTCTAGAGGTCAAAAATTCATATACATACAGCAATGTAAAAAAAAAAAAGTTAAAAGATGGATTTGAGAAGAAGCAAAAATATAGAAGCTATAATATAATGAATAAAGCAGAAAATAATAAAAAAAGAATCTTTTAAAGCAACATTATGTAGAATTGGTACCTTTTGTGATTAGCAATTAACTTCTACTCTGCTAATGTAGATAGCAACTACAGTACATCTACATTTGTTATGATAACTTTGATCAAAAACTTTGCTAAATTTGCTAACACAGCCAAACATCAAGCGACTACAACACCTCAAAACATAGAAAGCGAGCTAATATAACTAACTCGTCCACTTGTAGAAGGACCAGCTAGATTTTTATTGTGTTAGTGACCTTGGTCAATGTCCTCTTTGGTTTCTTTATCTCTGTCATGATGTCCGTACAGGATGCTGGACCCATTTCACTTATTTGCTTGCCTGGCTACAGTTTTGGCTCGTTGCTGCCACCCGCCTCAGGCCTGAAAACATCCTCCTCCAACAAGAGCTCCAACCTAAACACCAGAATAGACAGTTTGTCAATAAAGGTTAGGAGCAGGGTTTTCAAAAATAGCACACAAGCAAATATACATACATGTACAGTTGGTGATGGCAAAAAGGCTGCAGGTTTGGTGAATTTAGGCTATAAAACCACCTAGGTTTAGGGAAAAAAAACTTCCTGATTAGTGGTTATAAAAGATAGAAGTAAATATATGTATTAGATGCTGCAAGTAAATTTGTTGCAACCACAGAATTTGCACAAAAAATGTGGTTGACCAACTAAGAACCATGGAAGTGACATAAAAATAATTTACTTTTGATTTTACATGCAACCCCGTGTGACATCCAGCATTTAAACACCACATCCCCGTTAGTCATTACCAAGACGTCAGCAAGATGGTCAGCTAAATGATGGACATGATGGTCTTAAAACGTAAATGTAAGTCGTATTTTGCTCTTTGTTCAAATGCTCTGTGTTGTAGTTTTTTGAAAGGAGACCAGTCTCCCTCTTCCCCATGGTCCAATGATTCAGACTGATGACAGGACCACTGTCGTTCCTTTTAAAAGTCACTGTAGAATTAAAAAGATTTTCAAGATTTTATTTAGGGTAAAACATTTGCGTATGGTGCTCTAAAGTTTCGATTGTTTAGAAATCTGTTTTGTTGGCAGTTGCAAGTGTGTTCTGGATCTCACTTTTACTATAACTTTCACTTGTTTTTGTGTAATAATAGAGAATAAAAAAACAGCCACAAGCTATGGCTTTTTTTTTTTTCAATCTTTACAACCTTCAATAGAGTAATGTTAGTGTCAACATTTGTTGGCCACTCAATGTGCTTTTGCAATAATGAGTTTATTGCAGTTTAAGAAGTAAACCTGATTAACCTGCCGGTGAAGCCATGGACATCTCTAATGACACTTGAAAGCACTTAAGACAGACAAAAAGACAGATGTACCCAGTGACTCATGTCACCAGACCCAAGCAGTGTTGTGTTGCCCGGAGCAACACTGTCTGCTGTTCTTTTCTTTGCAGCATTGAGAGGCATCCATGACAAATAAGCATGTCTTACAGCGTGGCTGGGACTGGCTAGCTGCCCTGCTTTCATGTATCCAAGCTCAAAGCTGAGGCAGAAAAGGGATGAAGAAAAAGTTAGAGAAGGGAGAGTCACAAAGTTACAGAGAAGGCAAAGGAGAGAAAGAAACAAAGTAAGGGTGAAGGGTTGCAAACAAACAACACTCACGTTCTCTGGGCTACAGCGCTCACAAAACAGTGGATTGGAAATTAATGGGTTGGTCATACACTTAATCTGACGCAGCATTGGCAGCAGCCACCAGAGAGTCTGAGCACAATTAGAACTGGTTTTGGGGCACTGATTTTCTGATAGATGGCTACTTAGAAGCCCTATACCTCCTGAATAAGAAACCTAGGGCAGTGTCTGGGGATGTTACATCAATGCTACTCACGTAACATGCAGAAAATAGAGGGGGTGACTGGCAGTAGGGGGGAGCCATGCTATTTGGAGTAAATCCACTGATGTACAATGCACTGAGTGCACTAAGCAGCAGGGGCAAAAAAGAAGGCACACAAAGAATGCAGATACAATACAAATGCAGGTATGTATTGGCTAAGGAAATCTATTCAAAATTTATTGAAAAGTTTGGTAACCCACGGGGTGACTGTTTTTTTCTCTAGATTTTCTAAGTGAAGTTAATGCAACCTTTGATAACCACAACCTTGTATTTTTCTTTTTTTTGTAGAAACCTATTCATTCTTGCTTTAGAATGTTTTTTTTTTTCTTCACATATCCCTGCAGATTATTCGTATTCAAGTCTGGGGACCTTCAAGGTCAGTGCAAGACCTCCACCTCTTGTGTCTCCAAGTCATGAATGGTTGATTCAAATGACAAGTAGTTATTGTAATATTTTATCTTTTTTCCTATTTATCTTCCTCATAGAATCTTGATTTTTTGGGGGGATATGTTGATACATGATTATTTCTTGCTCCAGAAACCCTGCATTTCCAGTTATTCAGAAATAACCAATTGTTCATAGGTAAAAGCCAAAAAACTACTTTGCTCTCTGCTTGTTACTTTACTTAAATTCTTACATTGAAATAAGCTGATGTTGATGTTTGGTTTCACTTCTGGGTTGAAGTCCCATGTCTGTTCCATCCACCCATCCAAACCTTTTTCCTATGCTGAGTCACACTGACGTTGATCAGGCACGAATTTGTGATACATGAAATATAAATGTAATCCATGAGAAAATGTATATCTCTCAAAACTTGATTGACTATGCAGATTCATTGTAAGGACAGGGGTTCCCAAAATTAGCCTCTGCCGGGGACCACTAGAGGCAAAAATCAATATAATCTCAATACATTTTCCTTGTTTTTTATTATTAGTTAATAATTACTCTTATTACTCTTAATAATTATAATATACCACATTTAAATTAACATATTTTCTTTTAGATGTCTTTTCTTATGCTCAGCCTGTTAATTCATTAAATTCGATGTCTTCTGTGATGAGAGACCTACATTGCGATTTATTTTTCAGTTTCATCCAAGTGGAGAGTGCCACTTAGGCTGTCTATTATTCCTTTAAATCCTAGAAATTCAGCTGGACTGATCTGATCTTTGAGACTCATAGCTTGTTGGGCTTCTGCTGGGTAACTCCTAGCAGAAACCCACTCCCAACTGGCCTGTGCAACTTACGCTGGTTTCCAAAAATTTGCTCTAAATTAGAGTGCACAAAGTAGGTTAAGCACGGCCTCCGATTGTCAGGGAAAGTGTTTGCTTCCCAGTTTGGAACAAGAAAAGAAAGAACCCAGACTGTCTTCTCGTCCGCAGTCAGATAAAGCAGATGCAGTCAAGCCCGGGATTTTAATAATGTTCTGATGCCTTGGCCAGCAGATCAACAGCTTTCTCTGGCACTAAGATCAATGCTCTGCTGACCGCTGTGTGTCAGGATGTGTTAGACTTTCTGTGCGTGACTTGGTGACAGCTTGTAATTCCGGTCTGATAGAGGTGACACACTCATGAACTCTGAACAGAAAGGGCAGGATTATTCTATGGGTTTTCTTGAACAATAACATATGATTCATGGGTGTTCCCCAGCAGGCGGTAAATACTTTTACTTAGAGTGTCATGGATGGCGTTGTTACAGTTTTACATGTGTGAAAACTTGCCTACCACATGGAAAAACTTATTGGCATTATTCAGGTTTGTATTATCACTACTGCTTCCCTCCATCTGTCCTGTTAGCTACAGCTGTCCATCAACATGTTGCATGCCATAAGAAAAAGTTTCACATGAAATTTATGTCTTAAAAGTTTCTTTTTTTCTCCCAGAAACTTGCTGTGACTAAATCCTGAAAATATCCAAAGATGTGTCAGTAGAGGTAGAAAGAAAATGTGCATGTGAATTTAAAATGATTGTCAACTGTTCGCCATTCATCATTCATAATACCCAACTGGCATTTATTGTTTACAGAAGGCAGTTTTGGATACTTCAGCTGCTAAATGTCAATGAAATACTATGCCCACTGCTTGCCACCATGAGAAGAGGAGCTCCAGGCAGATATGGACCTTCTGTTCCCTCTGCTTCCGCCATGAGACTCCTTCGCCGGGGGAGAGAGGGCCTCAGCTCCAGTCACGGACCTTCACTTAGCTGCAACAGCATCTCAAATTCAGCCGGCGTAAACCCCAGCACAGAGGTGTCTGATCCCTGGTTGCCCAGACTCCCCACTGGATCAGCAAACTTGCTTCCGCTGCCGTTGCACAGGTTAAACCCGCCTCTGGCCACCAGCACAAGTGTTTGCTTTGGCAGAATTGGAGTTGCTTCGGCTTCTAACTTAGGTCCAGAGCCACCATCCACCCCCCAGCTGGTGAAGTAGTCTCCAGGTAGCATGCAGGGCTGGGAGAACAGAAGATCCCTCTCCTGAGCTCTCCTCCTGGTGGACATTTGGGCAGAAGTAGCTGGCTGTAAGCAATAAATGTCAGTTGGGCATTGTGAAGGATGAATGGTAGACAGTGAGCAGTAACTCAGTCCAGTTGATTATTAGAGCAACACTGTTTCAAATTAAATGTCAATGAATTTTATCCAGGGAAAATGATGAAACACTGGCTTCATCTCATTATGACTGTTTTAATTAAATCCACTCACTTGATAATTTATCACACTATTTTTCATTACACATCCATTTTTACTGCTCTTTCTTCAATTGACATGCACTTTTATCACCTCAATTCTATCACTTATTTTGTTACCTCTGCCTGTGCAGACAAATTCCACCTCTTTGAATCCATTCTTCTCTCTATCCATTCAGTACTTACTGTTGTACTGGCTGCCGGTGTGTATGTGTTACAACTGACAGTGTATCGCAATCCCATTCCTCAGCTTCATTCAAGGAACCTTTAGAGCAACCTTGATGACCTTTTCCTGAATACTTGGCCCTGAAACCATTGCTTTTTGAATTCTTTATGTGCTGCATATGGGTAGCAAGGTTTCTTCTTGGCGCAGACTGAAGCACCAGCTGGACTCCTGCAGGAGGGGGCTGACTGATGTGATTGGCAGGCAGGTACAATATGCTTCATACTGTTGCTCGACTCATCGGATGAACAGTGCGTCAATATTTTCACAGTCATATAAAACATCAGACGTTTTGATGTCAATTACAAGATCCGTAACAAATAGGTTGTGGAGCAATTTTAATCCTGTATAGCAAAAAAGCTTACACACAATTATAATTAGATCCATCACTTTTGAGTGATGCCTCCTCCACAGGCTCTCTGCCACTCTGTTTATAGCATGTTGCTTGGCGTCAGTCTGCCGCCAGTCGACTTTCAACAATTCTCTCCGCATAACCAAAATAAGAACTTAAGTCATGCAAATGGATTATTATTGGGGGTTGTCAGTTTGTGCAGTTCTGAGCATGGTTTATGCAACAGTCACAGTACTGTGGATACGTGTAATGACAATGAATAAGAGTAAAACTACAGATAAGACCCAAAATACTGCTTTTTGCCTACCCAGGGTACATATTTATCTTTTTAGAATAAGTCATTGTAGAAGACATTCTCATTATTTCCTTAACTTGCTTTTTTTTGGACTGTGCTTGTCTGTTTATTTTTCTATTTCACAGCAGGGTTATAGAAAAACTACTGGCTCCATTTTCAGGGCCAAGTCCAAGAAGGAGCCCACTAAATTTTGAAGCCAGTCCAAATCATAACGCAGATATATGACCTTTTCTTTTTCTTTTTTTTTTCTTTTTTTACTTATGTTAACATTGCACCATAGGGCATTTGTGCTACATTCATGTGTTGTTGGAATAACCTACAAAAAAACAAAACAACAACAACAACAACAACAAGTTCTCAAATGGGAAAATTGACGTGAACACCCCCACAAGCCGGAACATTAGCAGTGCCAGATAGTAAATGCTGCAGCAAAGGTCTGCACTCTCTCAGTGCCCTTTAGTTAAATGTTTTTTTAGGAGAGAAATCAATAAATAAAAGAATGTATAATGTTCTGTCAGTATTAGCAGCTATCCATCTATCCATCTCCATTTGAACCTCATACGTACCATCAATCAAAAATGTTTTGATTGATGTTTTTTGACATTTTTCATTAAGCTAAGGAATAGCCCTCCTACTCCTAATTATTTCCTCAAAGGGACTCTGTGGATCAGCTTAAGAGTCTTATGTGGACAAAAGCACCAAAGTGACCAAGTGACCAAGTCAATACAGAATGGATTTTGGGATACGGACACTGCTTGTTCCCTTCAGATTTGGGCTGCAGAAGGCTGTGTTTCTCAGTTGGAACTGAGGGAGCCTTTGAACAGCCTTTTCCATTGTTACATAGGATATATGATATCGTCTTGAAATGCAGACTCTTTGAGTCAATACAAAAAATGTAACATTACTGAAATATAGCTTTGCTGACCTTGTGAAGTTTGCAGTAGCTCTGAGCAAACAATACTTTTCCCTCTACTTCTACCTCAGTTAATCACACCGCGTCATTGATTTAGCAGTTTCTCTAGGTGACATCTGGTGTTCACTGTAGTCCAAGGCATTTTGGCAAACTTAATAGCTCAACATTCTTAGCATATTGGCTCTTCAATGCTTTCACTGGCGGAGAAAATGGGAGGTGAAAATGAATGAATAGCACTGTCTCAACCTCGCTGAAGCATCAAAAATTAACAGAGTAATTTATGATACTTTTTTATTATCCAATTACTTCAAATCTGTACAGTTTAGTTTCTTCAATTGTGAAGGTACAAAATTCACAATACATACAAAATAGGTAAAGTGCAGGAGAGAGAGGATCCCTGAAAAATGCATTCAGAGTCTCCCTCTATTTAAATGAACTTTAACTCCAGTCCGTCTGAGTTTATTTAAAAAAAAAAAATCCCTCCAAGGCTTCCTGGACTCGGTTTCAAGGCTACACAATATTGATGTGTTATGAAACTAGATGATCAAAGAAACCCATCAGTACTAATGATAAAATCAGCAATTGTATGGCATAACATTCCAATGTTAGGTTGAATTTTTGCACACACAAAAAAAAAACAACTGACAAAAGAATTTTCCTTTTTATCTTGACCTCATGCTACCTCAATGAAAATGGGTCTCCTCTCCACATACAAACCCACTTTAAACAAACAAGCAGCATAAACAGTATTATGAAATGAGAAAAGATGAAGGAAAGTAATACAAATACAGAGAAACAAGACTAGAACAAGTATATTTTAACCACCAACATAAACATCTTTCCATAAAGTTAGTCTTTAAACAGAAAAAAAACTTTGTTTTAAAAGGTTGCCTGGAAGATGATCATATCAGTGACATATCCAATGAATAAGTGAATGAATGAGCAGAAAAAAAGGTGATGTCTTGCTGGACCATAAAAGGCTGAATTGAAATCACACTGGCTTTACAAAATAAAATATGGTGTTTACAGGAGATCACTTACTTAGGCAATAGAACTTACAAAGAAAGAAGAACAAGGCTGGCCTTAAAAACTCTTTCTCCACTTTGCTACTGGAAGCAGATACACAGGTTGACTGCAAATAACAAAAAACTAAATTGACTCTTTGTTGCACACAGGACACAATCATGCCTCTACTGGGTGAAGGGCAGATCTTTGACCTGAGACTATTGTTGTAACCTGGACCTTATTTCTAAACAACACACCATTGCTGTATATGGGTTTTTCCAAGCTCTTTTGTCCGTCTACAGTTGCTTTCAGGATGAAAAATTTTACAGTGGAACAGTCAGTGAGTTTATTTTAAGCATCATTACCTTCTTGTAAAAAAAAAAGAAAAAAAAGAAAAGTGCAGTGGTTCATTACGCAGCGAGTTATAATTACAGCTTAAACGCCAGCTCATCTGTATTACCTTCAAAAACACAATGACAAACATTCATTCGGCTGCGGTTGTGCATTAAAATTGCATTTCCCGTGGACCCTGACGTCACAGAAGGACTTCCACAGCAAATTAGTAATTCAAACAACCGTGTCGAAAACTGTCACTCTTTGAGAGAACAGCCAGATGGTGAATATCTGTGCCGGGGAGTGTATTTTTCTTCACCGAAATGACTCAAACAAGGACGCAGCATGAACAGTCAGAAACAAAAACAAAACGGTTTCGATTGAAATAGCAGATATTTGCCCCTTAAAACAAATGAGAAATGCTGTAAACCTGACTGAAACCTGAATTACATAATTAGAATGACAACAGCGAGAGACAGGATAAAGGAGAGCAGTAAGGCTTTGACCACTGTGGTTCACCATTAATAGAGGTCTGCAATCACAAAAGGTCACTCCATTGTGTCCTGGCAAGGCAGGGGCTCTTTGAAGGGAGCAATTACAGCATTCACTGCTGCCAGGGCCCTGACTTATTTCTCTTTACAGAGTGTGCTGTACACATAGTCCATTTTGCTTTTGCCCTATTTACCATCTTTCTGTCTTCACATGCTGTTCTGGGCTCTTGTAACGACTGCTGTGGCTTCCAGTACAAAGACCTAATTACAGTAATGGTAAGGGATAAGCAGATAAACAAGCAAGCAGATGAACTGCGGGCCGTGAAGGCAGTTTGATAATATGTGGACCTCCCACGCTGCCTGCATAAAATCCATCCCAACCAGCCAGTTAGCTAGTCAGGAAGATCGGCTAAGGGCTACAGCAAAGCATATTACAAATAAGAGTTAATACGATACAGCTCGGTGTAATTATTCAGGAGATGTCCAGCGGTCTCATAAAACATGCCATTAAAATTAAATCAAATTCCATGTCAGATGTATTTTTGAATTAGAAAGAACATGTTTGAACATCTGCATGAGTGTGTGTGTGTGTGTGTGTGAGGTGCGAATATATTCAAAGCATGTGCAGTGAGAGTAGCTCCCGGCGAGATAGCAGAATAGGGAATGGGTGACTAATGAGAACTTGTTTTACCACAGTTGCCTCGACTCTCTGGGTGCAGCGCTTAATCGTGACTGTGCATCGTGTCCGCCGTTTAACCACGGGACCCCGTCTTCACAATGAAGGGCTTGATGCAGGTGTTAGAGACCGCGAGTGGAGATCTAGGAATTTGTTGTTGTCCTTGATACTGCATAGTCCAGGATTATTGATCCGAGCAAAACCACTCAATCATGACTGTGCACCTTCTGCAGAGCCAGCAAAAATCCCCCTGCCTGAAAATGTCCCAAGGAGCAGCACCCCTCGAGGTTTTCAAACACACATTTCCTGTTTTAAATTACTCATAAAGTGTGTATGTGTGTGTGTGTGTGTGTGTGTGTGTGTGGGGGGGGGGGGTGCATGAATTTAAAGCAATAAAGATATCACTTAATCTTCATCAGCTAAAAGATAAAAGAGTATATTTGCATCCATTCCCCCCTTGATAATGTGGAAAGGGAAAAGAGGCTGCAGCAGAAAAATCATGAACAAATTCTTGGTCTATTTGTACAGATGAGTTAAAAGCTGCCTCAGCCCAACTGATGATTGCTTCTATACCCACTGCACTATTTAAGCACACATTACAGTTTTTTTCTGTGAGCTGTACCTGCTGTACCTGTGTGAGCAACAGAGAAATACTGGAAGTAACAGGAGAAGGTGTGACTGTTATGTCAGTCGATATGTGTTGGCCCTGATAGACTGGTGGCTGGTCCAGGCCGGTTCCCACTGCTCAGTCCCTCTCTGATGTGATACAGAATCTTTCTATTGGAGATGGATGTATTGATTAAAAAGAAATGGCGATAGTGTGACAAGACATTTATTTCTAAGTTTCATATTACTGGGGTATCAATGTGATTAAAGGGATAGTCCAGGTTTATCGATGTGGGGTTGCACAGGTACTTGCCCCCCATTTGGAGAAGCAGGCAGGAGTTCTGACACAGAAGCCAAGCAATGTACTGCGATGGACCAGGGCAGCTGCAACATGTATTTTATATTTAAAATAAAAGACACTTGACTAGGCAACACAACAAACTATCTTCATATTAGTCTGTAAAAATACTTTACTTACCGTGTGAAATGTAACATTACAAATTAATGAGAAACACTGAAAAAATGTAATTAAATACACTATTCAAAAATACAGACATTATCTATTTCTAACAATATAGAAGAATATAACTTTTGATTTTCACTTTTGATGAACAATACTGAATCTATATGATAAACTGCCATGCTTTCTGCCAGATAATATCAGTAAAAATGTTCCAGAAACATTTAAAGAAATGTATCTTCTGTAATAGAGTGTATTACGTAGGCCTATATGTTTGTAGTTGCATTTTACATTTTTTATATCAATGCTCTTAATCATCCAATGGGGCTCCATCCTCAATGCTTCTTGGAATCGTTTCATAAGATGACATTGTGCCTCAATTTTTTTTTTAGGTTTAAGCCGTGTCACCTTTGTCATTTGTATACATCAGTTAAGTAATGCATTCATTTTTAACTTTTCTTTTATAATTTCTAACAAGGAAGTTTTTTTTTGTCTAAACCCTAGGTCAGTGGTTTTGTAGCTTAAATTCAACTGCAGCCTTTATTTTACAACCACGAACCATACATGTATGTGTAATGACGTGTGTGCTATTTTTGGAACGCTCCATTTGCTCTGAACCGCTCATACAAGTCTTTTGACACACACTCATATGGGTCTTTATGTGTGGCAGTAACAAAAGTCTGCCATTAAGGTTGGAGATCAGGTTGATTAGGGACATTTATCCCTTTCATACAGCTCTGTTTTAAATGGGAGCGAAATCATAGTGTGCCTTACTTTTGTCAAAGCCACCAGAATCCTTTGACAAAAGCTGTAATTTTAACTCACAGAACCAAGGAGTTGCTGCTCTACCGCTGCCTCGATCAGTTTGTGAGCTTGTGGGGCTCTGTTGAATCCTGCTAGCCCTTCAAAACATAAAACCATCACACAAAAACATACTGACTACATCAACTACTTAAGGTTAAATCACCCAGTATAAATAAGAATAAATAATGTTTTTAAGCTGCTGCCTTTCTTAGTGGTACATTTCTTAGCTTTCATGTCTGTCCTGCCTGCTTGTCCAAACAGGTTAGCCATCCACAATATATTGTAGGTAATGTACTGACAGTAGATAAGTACCTTATTAAACCCCGCCTAAATAAATCCAAGCCATCCCTTCAAGTAATACAATTATGGTGCAAAAACAACATTTAAAAGATGCTAAAACCTGAGTCAGATGCACTGCCTGGTTCACTTACTTTTACTGACTTTTCTTTTTTGTTTGGTAGCAAGTTAAAGATGGAGTCAAAGTTCTCAGTCTCAAGTGTAAAAGAAAGAGAATGAAGAACAAGGGCAGTAGTAAGAGGAGAGACGCAGCGAGGTGAATTATTGAACCGCACAAAAGTACAAAGAGCGATTCTGATCTGTAAAACGTGAATAATAAACACCAAGCTAATGTTGTCAGAGGAGCATGGATATTACTCATTTAGCAGCTGTGAACCTGAACTCTTGCACACAGCACCATGTAATGGAGTGTGGGTGAGATGAGAGGAGAGGGGACCCGACCTGTTTGGGTCGACACAGGATATCAGTTAGGACTGCCGCAGTATGCTGTGTCTCACCGTGAATTTACTTTTTTTGGTGGAAGTAAAATATCTTTTAATGAACCCAGCAAGAACACTGATTTTTAAAGATATTGTTTTACAAAAGGAGGATAGTATCAAATGGGATTTTTGATTTTGAATACATTACTAATAAATATCAATTTTAAGACTTTGTGTCAAAAAATCAAAATGCAAGGGGCACATTTGTTATTACTGCCGGTGTCCCTGATGTCACATTTTGATCTGCTAACAGCAGGAGTGACTCCGCGGAGTGCAATCTGTGCTGAATTTGGTTACATTTGCTGCTACAGGTGAACATATGGAGGGAGTCCTTTTATCAGCCCTGAATTCATTAACCTGATGGACTGACACGAGCAGAATTTCGATAACGCAGGTAACAAATACTCAGAGCCGTGTCCTTCACAACCAGGGAGTGTAAGGGGATAATTTAGCAAACATTTTAAGCATCTAATGACAAAAATATGCATAATCAACATAAACAGGAGCCCAGCCCAGTGGTTGTTTGCTGACTGCAAAGCAAAAATTAACTCTACAATCCATCAATGTTACTCTTGAGCAAGATGCTGAGATACTTAAATTTCTCAACTTAATCCCAGTTGGGCAAGCCACCTTTTTTTGACAGAGTACTGTGGCATCAAATTTGGCACAGCTGACTTTAAACCACCCCAAAAAAAGAAACTGAGAACAAACTCAACCTAGTGCCAAGAATGTGGATGTGACTTTTAAATCTGCAACAAATACGATCAGTGAGTTTAAACACAGACTGTGCTCTTTCTAGAAATGAGCCTCCCTGCTTAATCAATCATCTATTCTATAAAATGTGAGAAAAATATCCCCGTCACAGTTTCCTAGGAACAAGGCTTCAAAATGCTGCTTTTCTCTAAACAACAAGCCAGAACCGAGAGACATTCAATAAAAACTATATGGGGAAAAAAAAGTAATAAATCTTGACATTTGAAGAAGTGCAACTTATTTAATTAAAGTTCCTTTATAGAAGATTTTGAACATTAATGTAGCAGCAAACATCTGTTTGGATATAGTGGAGTAATTCAGTGTACTGTCATGAATGGGTTTGTACAATGTACACATTGTGCCTTCTCTGGAGGAGGAGACATTTTTATAGGGTTTCATCAACAGGTACCTGAATTACACAAATGCAATGTGATCAGACACATTGATAACCACTATAATTATGATATCTCATAATTTGCTTTTATAATAACTTTATGGACACCCTGAATATTTTTTCTTCTATCCATTTAAACTTTAAACAATGAATGATAACAGCCTGCGTGCCGAGCAGAGAAAGGAGGAAGTCACATTCCCTCTGAATTTGCTGTAATCCGAGCTTCTCTGTTCTTTGTTTTGGTAGGGCTGCGCGTGTCGCCAATGTGCCCATTTGTTTTGGTCTAAAATGCTGGTGCTCTGGTGCTTCTGAATGCCGAATAAAGAAATGTTTAATTCATCAAAAGTGTTGTCCATTTACTGCTGTCCACTTGATTAATCAACTAATCCTTTTTCAGCACTAATTGAATTCTGTGAATGCTAATTGTTTCAGCATTAGTTGAATGCATTCTTCCACAGTCATCCTTCACTCCTTTCGTTTCTTTTCATCTCCTTTGCAAAAACCAAACACTGCAGGACACAATCAGGGACAACTGCCATTGTCACTCTCATCACTAGCACGTAAGCCCTTGTCCGACCCCAAGGACGAGTGCACTCAATAACTGTCCCTGTCCAGACGCGGTAAGCCTGTGGCACAATCCCTTAAACCCCTGAACTCTGACATGCTTCAATGAGGTACATGAAGCCTCCTCCTTTGGGAGATTAAATTGAAACTCTTTCCCCACTAAACTCCCGATTAATTGGATTTTTTTTTTAACTTGGCTAATCTGCACTGTTGTGTATTGTCCTCAAGCAGTGGTAAGTGATAACATCGGGGCATAATGATGAGACGTGACAATGCTCCAGATCAGGACTTGGAGACAGAGAAATGATATGATGACAAAAGCTTTGGATGTGTCTCTCAAGCAACTGCTCTCACTGATGAGGTTTTTGCGTCACTTTCATTCCTCACATTAAAAACTAATCAGAGGAGTGAAAATGCAATTTTTTGCCACTGCTGCGCACAAAGTTTGAGACCCTTGTCGCTGCTTATTTCATTTCAGCCACTGCTTTTATTTATTTATGAATTCAAGATAAATGTGTCAACTCAGTTTCTTTTGCAAGGCGATTATCTGTCATTTCTTCCTATCTGCCGCCTGTGTCCTACATACAGTTCTGTATTTACCCTTCAAAATTTCTTTATTTTGTGTCGAGTTTCAGATATCAAATTGAAGTCCCCGACAGCCTTTTTCACATAGATTTATATAGGACTTTTATCATTTGTTTTAGCTGCTTACTTTGTCACATACAAACTCCAACATTAATCAATATTATGACAGCGTAACTGGCTATAGAAATACGTGCAATGTTCTCCAGCTGCCTACCTACTTACTTACCATCCTTCCTTCTTTCTTCCCGTCTGTCTGTCTGTCTGTCTGGGATCTGAGATGCTACGATGCACTTGTTTACTTTGACTGCACACAATTGTAATCCCTGAGGTGAGCTGGGACGCCAGACAAAATTCTCTCTGAAGTGGGAACTGGAAATAAAAACTCTTGAGTTTGTGTGTTTTTGTGTATATTTGGAGCTTTTGCTCCACTCAAGTCATCTCCACAGTGAGCCGTGCAGTCACACAGTGCTGTACGCTAGTCTCACTTTATAGGTTTTCCAACAGAGTAATTGAGTCTCTGGCTCAGCTGACCTTTACTATCAACACAAACTCTATATGGTCTTTGTATCCTGAATTGAGCCCTTTTTTTTCAAATGTTTATAACTGAACTTTTACTGGCATTTTTAAACTTTTTATGTTATAAAGCTTGTGGCAATGAAATATATATTGTTACACACCTCCCTATGCAACCAAACCTTGAGTTTTCATGGTGGCTGTTACAGAGGGCAACCTTTGTTCATGGTTCACTACCCCAGTATTGGTCCTCAAGTGTCATTTAGCCGCGACTGGGAATTGGAGCTCAGATCGCAGACTGATTTCTCACAGAGCTGTGCTGGATGTGATATTGGCTTCAGTGTCTGACCCCTTATCTTAACCTCTTTAATGCTCTTTGTGTATGTTTCAGAGAAAAGATATCTTTCATCCCTCTTTTACATAAAAATCCCATTAATTTCTCTGGTCTGTTATCACTGGCTACGTTTTTCCAGGCATGAGATCAGAGTCAGGTTCATCACAAAATCAGCATATTTATATTATCTGTCTTTTGATCCGGACAAATTGTGCTGAAAGGTGAGTGGAAAGTCCAACAGGTGACACGGCGGAAAATATTATTTTATAAATGTTCTGATGTTAATGTTGAATGTATGTTCTAATGGTTTTGTTTATTCTGGGCACAGGCATGCAAAATGCCCCATAACATCCACTGCAGTCAGAGACACATTGGTGGTTTTGTGCCACTTTGTAGTTTTATTTTGGTTGTTCTGTGTCTCTATGGAGGATGTTTGTGTCTTTTTTGGTGATTGTGTATATTTTTTGGGTGTTTTTCGCCTTTTCATGGTCATACGTGTTGTATTTGGTAATTTGGTGTCCCTTTGCAGTCATTCAGTGTCTCTGTGGTAATCTTGTGTCACTTTTTAATCATTTTTTGTCATTGTTTGGTTATTATCTTGGGCATTTTGTGTCTCTTTAGTAATTTGTGTTTGTTTTTGGTTGTTTTGTATCTTTTTGACATCAATATGTGTCTTTGGTAGCCTTATGCCACGTTATGGTCATTATGTGTCTTGTTTGTTATCTTTTTGGTAATGCTGTATCTATTTGTATTGATTTCATGTCATTGTTGGTTGTTTTGTGTCTCTTTATATCTAAAGTCTTAAAGTATTATATACAGCATATGCACTGTACAGGGTGCATACTATTGTGTATCATTTCAAGCACAGCTGTGTGTCGTAGAGTGCTGTATTCAAACTGCACTTACTGTACTGCACTGAATGCAAATGATCACTGTCCTTTCAAACAGACCAATAACAGCCTGGAAAAAATGATTATTTGACATATATTTTTAATAATGCATCAATCTTACTTCCAGAGACCCCAGTTGTTCATTGCATGGACCAAGATTAACGTAAAAAACACTTCAGTATATTGATAAGCAACAATAGATTCATGTACAATGGGTATTATCCATGCAGCACCACATATAGTATGACAATCCTTTCTACTAAGATGAGAGAAAATCTGGTATTACTGACATTAAAGCAGTCGCTTTGGAAGTACTGGGAGGCATTTATTTTACAAAGGTGTCAGTATTAAGGAAGCATCAATGTTGAGAAGCCCCAAAGCTACTCTATATGGGGAAGAAGTCATTATCACAAGTTCTCACTTCACCGCTGGAATTAAATAAAGAGCGGTCCCATAGCAGGAGGGCCCGGTTGCATTAAATCCAGCTCTTACGTTTTACCTATGTTATTTGTGGAAGGAAAATGCTAATGAAATTCAGTAAAATGCAGTTAATAAATGAACAGTTTGTACATTAGGCTAGGTAGTTAATGACTCACCACACTTGAAGTGTTTATTAGTTTGGCTTCATAACAGATTAGTCACCTCCTTCATTTACAGATTTAGGGCTTATTTGCTTTGTCCAAGGTAGACACATGCCATAAGAGTTTTCAGGATAAATTAGGCTGCTCTGAGATGCAATTATCTGGCAAATGAATGGTGGATTGGACATGGAAAAGTCTTAAATACAGGGGGTAAACAGGAAGAGGAACATGTCAGTAGTCAAGGAGCAGCTACGAGAATGTATATTTTATATATCATTTTATTATGTATATAAATGTCGTAAAAAATGTTTGATGATGAAAAATGAAAAGAAAAAAAGAAGGCTTATATTATTTCTCTTCATTTGAGAAGATTTATGTTTGGGCGCAATTACCTACATTTCCCATTATGCATTGGTGGATGTAAACAGGAAGTTACGATTCACTGCTACACCTGCGCTAAGAAAACGCTAACATTCTTGTTTAACGTATATGATACTTGTCTAAGTTATTTATAACTCTTTTAAAGCCCGTGTTACATGTTTAACTTGTATGCTACTCGTTTAAGTCATTTATAACAGTATAAAGTCTTTACTACTTGTTTAACGTATATGCTAGCCGTTTAAGTTCTTTGTAATTCCTTTGAACGCGTTTTTGCTTAAGTCATTCACCGCTTTCTGATTGCGTTTAACGCACAAACGTCATGGCAACAACAAAGTCTGGAACGTGAGTGGTAGAAGAAATTAACTTGTCCTATAACTTTGACGTGGATTTATCTAAATTTATGCTCGATTGACACCGTAAATACCGACAACTCCGTAAAGGGTAAGTTGTTCCAATTCCAGCACTTTGCGAAAGATGTTTCTATGCTCTGAGTTATTACTCCTAGATTTCCGATGCTAAATGGCGTGCGTGTGCAGCAGTTACTTTCCATACAGTAATGGATGGACAAATGTCTATAATTTATTCACCAATTTCAGTCAGCACCGTCAAACACTCATCGAAGGCAGACCCGAGCTAACCTGTGCTGATGCTTTGTCAACAGGTGTGGTGCAGCTCTGTGTGTGACGGTGGAGAGGTTGCCTATCCACCCTGTTAGATCCAAGCACACCCCTTGGCATCGTTTAGAAACTTCCTTGGAAGATTTGACACACTTGCACCATCAGGTCAGATGACACAGCCTGGGTACTCACTGACAGCTGCGGACAGATGTGCAGGTAAGACCAATGCTAGCTGTGAAAAATCATTCTGGGTTCATTTATGAAAACACAGCCTTTGATCAGTTTTGGAGATTTTGGAGTGGAGAAAAGCAAAAGGCGAACTGGCAAGATTCCTCTGGTATTTATTCTTTGTTGTACTCATGGCTGTTTGTAATGTCTCATTTGTGTGACAGTTTTGAATATTTGCAAGTAGTTCTGTTGTTTAGAAATGCTGGGTTCATGATGGGACGCATTTGTCGGCCGGGGCTCTGTTTTAAATCATAACAATTATGATGCAAAATGAACTGAAGTGCATTCATATCATATCATGGGACTTTGCTACCAGTAAACTACTCATTTCGTAGCACACACAGATTTATATGTGGTGGGCAGTAGGTTGATATACAGTTTTGAACACAACCTTTGTCTCAGACCAGCTCTCTGACTGACTGTCAAATCTCAGGCAGCTTGCCCTAAATGGCTTCCTGTACCGGGCATATTTAGTGATACAGAGGTATGTTGTTTTGGCCAGCATGAAGAAATGCCCTATTAATGCTTAAAAAATGTTTTATTCATATCATGTATCTGCAAACCCAGTACAGTTTAGCCGGGGACTGGTTTGACAAGACTCTGCATGTTTGCAACATTGCCTGTGAATGCACTGCAGTTCTGTTTAATGTAAAAAAAAAAAAAAAAAAAAGAAGAAGCCAAAGCAAATGACTTGAACATGGTTTTTTAGAAGGCAGTGTGCCTTCATTTCAGGATAATGTCTAATTACGTGGGTGAATCCAAAAGGGACAAAAGACGAGGAAAACCGATTGAATGATTTAAACCAAGAGACTTTTGACTAATTGGATAATCAAAGAAAGCAGGAACAAATAAAGGAGCCAGGGGTGAAGCTAAGAGGGAGCTGAGAATAAAAGAGTGGAGGATGTGCACACCGCTTGCTCCGAGGAAAATGAGAACATGTAATCCAGCCATAGCACATAAATTTGGGACGGGGGGGGGGGGGCAAAATCGATGAAAGAATCCCATTTCTAACCAAGACATATTTAGTGTCTACCACTACTTTGGAGTGCCACGGTGTGGGGCCTCAAACCTCTGAATATGTCTGACACACTCCACATGTCAACAAGCAGTACATGGTAATCACCAACACAGCCACACAAGGCCTTTGCTTCAGAACAAGTCAATATCTGTCAGCAGTAAGCATCAGCAGCCTGGAGTTCTGGCCTGGCCCCCTACAGCAGACCTGTCAGTATGCCTCAGGCCTTGCATCATTAGTATAACCCCATGTCAGCACTCACTCATGTTGTAGCCCAGTACCTACTGTTTTTGTTCACAAAGAGTACTAAATCAAGTCTGTGTGCAAATCCATATCTTATTTACCTGAAAGTGAAAGATTGCAATTGAAAGGTGCCTCATATTGTACAGCACACAAAAGAGGCAGACACATCAATACATATGGCTTCAAGATACTCTCACCAATTGTTTTACCAACAGGCTGTGTGGAGCAAAACTCAGCTTGTTATTGCTGAAAATCCTCCAAAATAACAAAACTGCATGCGTGTACACAAACAAGAGCTCCAACTTAAATGACATAATATATCAGCATTTCGTGGCTCGCGGTACAGAGTGGAGTGGATCGTTCTAAAATCAGCCCACACGTTATTATATATACAGTTCAAGGCTGTAAAACAAGGGCTGCAGTTTCATTGAATTTTGCCTAAAAACCATGAAAAAAGTGCCAGCATGCTTGGCTAAACATGTGAAAGACCAACTACTTGGTCTTTTATTTAATTCTTTATGGTTGATTGTGTGGGGTCGTTAAAGTTCCTGTTTCAACAAGATGAAAATGAAACCATTATTTACATTAATGTAACCGCACCACTGTTAAGTAATTAGCCAACAGCAACATTAGCAGTCCACCAAGTTAGCATTAACGTAGCAGATCGATAACTAACATTATTGTGGGCTAGGTAGCAAATGTCATCACTCCTACCCATCTGTCACATTAAAAAGGACCATTTTTGTAAGTTCATTTAATGTTGAGTTGTTCTTTCTAACCTGTCTTGCTTGCTTATCTTTGGAGGTCTGTGTGTTGTTCTATTGTTTGTATTGTTGTTATGTTTTGTGGTGGTCAGCTAGAGATCTTGTTGCTGGTTGGTATTTGTTTTTGGGGACAACAGACAACCTATAAATATTGTCACACGAACTTTAGTCGTTTACTGTCATACCATACAATTATGCTAGTGTCTTATTTTTTCACTACATCCTTTTTCCCCTAGTGAAAATGTCATTGAGTGGAGGTTATTTTGCTGGGTATTGACATCGAGTGTTGCTCTATCTTTTCTTTCTTTCACAGTCTATTTAAATGTGCTTTTACCTTGTTTCCAAAGCTGAAAATATCACATCAATGCAGTGTTGGCATATGCAAAATAAGGAAATATTGAACTCCCTCTTATACATTATTGTAGCTGACCCAGACTATTGTATGTGCTAATCCATCTTGAAAAATAAAACCCTAGTACAGTGCATTTAAAAGCAAAGCTTTTCAGGAACTCTTCCCTTAATTGTAGGGTATAGCCTAGGTTGCCTTGTTTTCTCACCAATGTCCATGACTGTGCTGCCAGATTCTATTCTTTCAGTACTTTTTCCCTCCGAGTCTGAACTCATGTTCACTGAGCGCTGCTGATGTAATTGGCCGTGTTTACGTAAATCAAAACCACCTTTTTTGTGCTATACGGTACAAATTTAAAAGCGTCAAACAGCAAAGGAGTGGCCAAACCTTCTTTGCCATTTGTGGCTGTAAATGTACAGTGTAGGTTACAGTTTGCTGATCAAAAGTGAGGGGAGAGTCAGTGGGATGACAAACTGGGGCAGTGTGTGCTGCTCTCTGGCCCCGTGTGGGCAGACCTTGCAAGTAGCCGTAAGAAGAAAGCAGGACGGGGCTGTTAGATCGAAGCATCTGGAACCCGGGTATCCAAAGGTTAGCCGCAAGCCTCTGTACATATTATGTCTACCTTCATATGCACCATCTTTTGCGTATGTAAAGGCCACGGTCAGCTGCTGCAGATGTTAGCCAGTGGTGACGCCCATTCAATATCAGTGAGCAGACTATCCAGTATGGGATTAATCATGTCTGTCAGCCTGTTTGTTCATTGGATGTATAGACATTTTTTTTTATTAATATAATGATGTTAATTTACCTGATTGTTCTTTGTTCATATTGAAGTCTTTTTGTATTGAATTTAATGAAAAAAGAAAATCCCTTTTTTTTTTTTTTTTTTACCTACCATCATAAAACCAGAGGTCAAGGCCGACTCCTTAATTTGTTGAATCATTATACCCAAATACTTCTCGCTGTCATCTACAAATCCATGAAATGGGAAGACATTTTAGCCAAAGATTTCCTTTGTGACAAATGTGTAATCCCTCAGTGATGAATACAGAACAGTTTGTATAACTACATCTGATATTTTTTTAACAAGAAAAAAAACATCAGTTCAAATGTGTTTAAATAGGACAAAGCCATAACGCCTCTTATACTGAGTTTGCTTTGTAATGAGGCTTTCACACGGAGGATGATACAAACTGCAGATGACTACAATTCTAATGATGCCTTGTTTTTGTCGTATCTGTCTACCCCCAATCTGTAGTTCTACTTTCTGACTCATCTGGAACATATCCAATAAAATCCTCGGGGGCTGCATCACTTTTAATGACGAGGACACTGATTTGACAGTTTTTGTCTTCGCTGTATTGAGGCTGTTGATGCTGCTGAGGTTCCTAAATTAATCACACGAAAACAAACAAACAAAAAAAAAATATATCAAGAAGCTAAAAAAGGAAAAGCACAGGACGAGCACTGAGAAACCGAGAGCTCATGCATGGAGTGTCTACCTCCAGTTTATTACAGACTCATACAGAATGTCTCGCACGAGTGTCAAGATGAGAGACTGAAGAATTCCAGTCATTTTTTATCCATGATACATGCTCAGTCTGAAGCCAAGGCAACAAATGTGTCCTCCGGGGAGTCTCTTACTTCTCTCTCTGTCTTTACTGAGCGACAGGATGTATGGCCATTGTCACTGATGTCAGAGTCAATGCTTGTTAGAACACAGTAATGAAAGCACACCAGCAGTTCACTGCATACATTTATAGTTCAAACACCCACGGCTTACAACATGCTGAGGAATTCTAGACTGAGGAGTGTGTTCTGGTTCCCCTCAGTATTATTTTATTAGCACGAGCTGTGTTGGCATTCAATTATGGAGCAGAGTTTATTAGCATTTAAACATTTGAAATGTCGCAGAAAGAAAAGCAAATTAAAGCCTGTTTCTGTCAACTGGTTTGGAGAGAATATAGGTTATGCATGGCTGTAATCCACCAGTATATGGAGGAGAATAAGTAGGAAACCTGAAAAAATGTTATTTTTAATCAAGCCTGCCAAGAGAAATGTGTCGTCCGCCAGCAGTTGCAATCAATTTACTTTTTCATCTAGTTTTAAGCCACATTCTGTTGTTTGTTACCTATTTGATTGAGCACAATTTTTTCAAGATCTTAAGTTATCAGACTCACTCACAAGTCAGCAGCTGCTGAACTCCAGCCCCTTCGCTGCCATGCAGAACAGCATAGGAGAAATACATTTTGTTTTAACATAAAGCTGCCTGATTCAGTGTTTCTTCCAGTTTTAATTAGTGGGTGTGCGTGTTTTGGAGAGGCAGAGGCTTCTGCAGATATTTCAGATCCCTGCAAAAACCTCCTGAAGGTCTGGATCTTAAGAAGAACAAGCTTAGCAATGTTAGCAGCAGCTGAGCTCCAGCCCCTTTACAGAGGAGCTGAACAGCAGTGCAGGAAGATAAATTGTTAAGGTGAAACTGTTTTATTTATTATTTTTTACTGGTTTTAATCACCGGGACTCTTTGATTTGGAGAGGAGGAGACCTGTGTATATTATTCGGCTCCTGGCAAAAACCTCCTGACTGTCCAGATCTTAAGTTACAAGAAGGAACAAGCTGAGTAATGTTGGCAGCAGCACGGCTCCAGCTCCTCCACTGACAAGCTGAACAGTGAGAAAAACTTCTTTATTTAGTGTTTTCACCGGTTTTAATCACCTGGTCTGTTTGATTTTCAGAGGAGGATGCCTCTGCGGATAATTTGGCTCTCTGTAAAATCCCCTGAATAATCAACCTGTAGGAATCCTAAAAAGGAGAAATGGCCTTCAGTGATGGCATTGATTGATTGAGAGACCCCATGGAGAAGGGGAGTTGCATACCGTGCATGTAAATGTTTATTAATTTAGACATTATTAAAAGAAGGGATTCACATATCTCATTAATTGTAACAACTAAGGATGTAATGATACACTGAACTCAACAATGTGATTTTTTCCTCTTCTTTTCATTGACAGTATGAGCCTGCATGAAAAGATTCTTTAATTATATCTCAGACATAAACACCACATTTCAGAGTAGGGTGAACTGATGCCAAAATAAATAAAATTAGATTTTTACAACAAAACCCACATCAGAATAACTACATAATAAAATGTCTTCAAATAAGCAAACTAAGACTGCCATTTGTTCCCAGTTTGGAATTTAAATGTTTGTTTGTTTTAAGGAAATTTAGCATATCAACATTCCCAGGCAGAAACTTAGATCTCTGCACATTCACATTGTCACCTGTTGGCTGTTAGCAAGCTAATGTTAGCTAAATGTTTGCAAAGTAACAATTTTTACTTGTAAGCAAGCTAATGGTTACTATGTTAGCAAGCTGTTATTTGTTTTCCATCTTGTAAAATCTTAGTTCTGGTTCTTTAATTTGTTAGTAGTTCACATCACCACACAGCATCTTTTAGGCATTATACTGTAAGCAATGCTGGTTTTCTGGTGGGTGTTGAGGGTGGGGGTTGCTGAAATGTGCTTTGTCTCTATAACCCACAGTCGATCACAGTCGATCAAGTGAAATTGGCGACAATGGTCAAGCTAATACATATTAAAGCATCACTACAATAGGACTTCACTCAAAGTAAGGCTGAAACTATTAAGCGATAAAAATGTAAGACATGAATCACTCCTGCAAACATCTGGCGGGGACATCAGCAGAACCTGGGTTGATGATTGAACAAATTGTACAACTGTCATTTGCACTCTGACTGATGGCTGAGTTAGAATTTCATAAGATTTTACAGGCGCACTCTGGCTCCACAACAGGTGCGCTTGCAAGCAAGATGTATTATAATGCCATTATACAAAGCAGCCTACACAGAGACCATCAGCAATATGAATTAATATTGATGTACATTGGTAAACGAGGGACATAAACAAAGCAACACAACATTCCTAGACAGACGCAAGAAAGTTAACTTACTCTGGATTTCTCACTCTGTGCATCAGTAAAGCTGAAGGCTGCGTTGCTGGGCATTGCATCTGTCTTCATCAAAATATCCATTCATCTTTTAACTTGTGTTCGAGTGCTTTTTTTTGTTTGTTTTGAAGGCGAGCTGAATGAGATGGACCCTGTGTTTTCAAGCAACATGTGATGTGGCCCTTCTGGCCAAATGCTTTTAAGAGTTGAGAATGAGTTCTTGCGTGTTTTAGTGGATATCTCCATCACAAAGCAGAGGGGGGTGAAGCTGTGAGTGCAGTTGGTATGGCCCGAAGTGCACAGTGGTATATACACTGAGACTGCTGGCTGCAGTCAGTTTTCCATCTTAAGGGAGACTCACTCCATCATCCTTTTCATGAGAATATTACTGTAAAAACATCCTCGTATTGAGAATTGAAGAGTTCATTTCCAGGTTAGAGATTGGCTTTGATGGATCCACAGTCTTTCCGTAGCCTCTGGGTTTTGATGCAAGCGGTACACTAATAATGACCTCACTCCATTACTCCCCACCGCACACATTTCTTCCTGCACATCATCGATAATAAAACATATTTCCATGAGCTTAGATTTTTCAGCTGTGACATCCCGTCTGCTTAATAATCTAAAATCCTGACACAGATTTACTGTGCATTCATCTCTTGCATTTGACAGCTTACACCTGCCTTGGCATCTGCAGTGGAATCAAAAAACACCCAAAGAGTTGTAAACTAAGTCTCTGCATGCAGCTTCACAATGCATTGCAATGCATAATGCACTATTAACGAATTCAGCTGCAGTGAGCAAATCTATATTGCTGGCCTGTGGTTTTCAGTTTGACAACTCCACAAACGCTAAGCTCTTATTCCTGATGTATTTTAGGGTGTTGCCCTTTTAGTGGATGGCCTTAATCGTAGTGCCTGTTTTGCCATCTTGTACGGCAAGTGTCTATAAAACAGCCTTTGCCTTCCTTGACTGCTCTCCATAAGTTTTAGGAGGCTGTGTTTTTTTTATACCGATCTATGTACTCTAATACAAACCCCGAGTTACAGGCAGAGTATAAACTTTCAGAGCGCTGTGAATGGATTTTTCCAGTGAAGAGCCGCAGCGCTAACCTGGGGGACTGTATCACCCACCAGCCTGACAATGAAGCCTGCCACCACTTCTGTAAAGTCTTTATTCATTGGTTGCAGACACCACTAAAACATTTTTTGCAGGATGACATTTGCAGCGAGGCAGGCAAATGACAAAGTCTTCTCTGCTGTGTGTCATGGAGTGTTTGACTTGAAGGCAGACTGAATCATTATCTGTGCAATTACGCAACTTAATTACGACTGCTAGGGGCGAGCCCCGCATCTTTACTGTCCATCTGTCAGGCATCCTTGAACTCCATCCATCTTTTTTTTTTTTGTTCCTTTTTCTTTGGTTTCAAACCCAAAGATGAAAGAAACCCGGGATTTGAAGACAGCTAAGGGCTGTCACCCGTCTGTCGTTTCTTCATTCTGATATTACGACATTGCTTGTCTTGTTTTTCAGTCTTTCTGAACGAATGGTGTTCGCTTTGAGCAGGAGCTGTTTTCAAAGTTGAGGTATTGTTCTCTGCTAAGGACATATGGAAACTCTGCCTGTTTGAAGTGCTTTCAATCTTTATCCAGTCTCAGCGGTGACAGACACCAGCGTCTGAAGGAAAAATGGGGAGTTCTTCCTCTGTACTCGTGACATTTGACAGGCCGCGTCTTGAATGAATGCAGTGCTATTTTGGGCTTGTGGAAATAAAATGGTCAAATTGGTAGCCATGTTTTCTTTCCAGGTTTTTCTTTGTTGCAGCGGGTTGTTGCTAAAATGTCATCCCTATATA
>JAOWBC010000711.1:8184847-8198639 GCA_028566105.1 Hypoplectrus providencianus
TATATGTAAGATACAGTCAGCACTAATTTTTGTTTCATACTGGAAAGCTTAAAGTCAGATGTACTTGTGATTCATCATGTGTAGTCTAACTGAAAATAAAGCCACTATTGACAAATTCTTGATAAAATGTGTACCACTCCCATTATTCTAAAATATATATTTTTAAGGCTAATAATAAATATAAATATATAAAACATCTCTGAATGTGCTTACCTATAGGAATTCTACATTTCCAACTCTAGTAACTCCTACTGATGGTATCCATAAAATAAATTACACTTTTTGAAATACAGCCACATTCCAGTGGTATAAACTGTCTCCCTTTAAATACTTGCGAAAATGAGAAATTCAGATCTCAAGAATAGGCTGTTAAGTAATGTATAGATCTATATAATTGTCTTTCTTAAATATATGTAATTTCCTTTGTATGTAGCCAGATAACATTCCTGCTTGTCACCTTATCCAGTCTGACTCACCCACAGTACAAGACTCCACAGTATTGTACTGTGGAGGATCACAGTGGTCATATGAAGCCCACTGTTAAAAGCCCACAATAATGAAATGTATTCTTCAACAATTATTTTATTCATATATGGAAACTGCCAATCAGCCAGTCATGTATTTAAAAATTTGTCAAGTATATTCATCTTAGTTTATAGCTGTTACCAAATGCAACCAGGGTGCACTGCTAGGGTTGGAGAATAACTGAAAAAAGTAATAATATTATGTTTATGGAATACTGTTGTTTCATTACATATTTATTTGGTGGTATTCTGAATATAGTTAGTGTCTTTAAAAGTAGATTCTTAATGGGTTTACCTTCGCCAGTAAGTTTATTGGTTTGGTTTGTCACAAGATTACTGAAAATCTACTGCCATGATTCTAATCAAACTTGGTGATTTACTATTAAACTTATCTGAGGCGCTGCTGCTCTGCCTCTGCACCCTACAGCTCAAACAGCCAACTGATAAGATTCAGTCGATATTAGAATCAATTTTCCAGCTGTAGATTGTCAAGTTTTTGTGTTGCGGAATGTCAAGCCCTGATATTTCAGTACCTTCTCACATACTTACTGCCCTTCACGCCGGCCAAAAGGATCTGTACTCCAGTCTGTTTAGGGCAGTCCTTTTAGATGGTGGATCCGCTCAAGGGCTTTTCTTTCTCTCTCCACTGTTTGACGCCAGCTTTGCTTTGCTCTCCCTCTCCTCACGTCTTCCTTCTGGTGCCCAGTGGAGGGCAGTTTTTGTGCTGTCATTCTGCTCTCTTCGCATGATGTGACCAATCCATCTTCACAGCCTTCTCATGATGGTGGCGTCTCTGCTCTCTTGATTGGACCGAGCGAGTAGCTGTTGGTCGGAGAGGGTTTAAGGACCCCAGAGACGCGCGTGAGTGTCTCGAGGCTTTCTTGTGTGGAATGTTAACAGCTTGGAGAGGTCGCTTTCTGTCATTCTCCAACATTTGGAGCTGTATGGCAGCTCTGGTACAGTATTGGCTTTGTGTTGATGCTGTACTGGAGGGACTTCCACATATTTTTCACCATTACAAAGTGTTTCTGGCCTTGCTAAAATGCCTTTTGATGTCAATGCATGGTCTTCAATTTCATCGAACAATGCTTCAGAGGCTTATAAACACTTTTTGTTATAGGTTGGATGGAGGTTATGTGCGTTCAAGGTCTTCACCTGTTTTCTTCAGGCTGCTTTCAGTCTTTTTTTTCTTCTTTTTGCAAGGGTGTGGAGATGGATTTATTTTTCTTCTATTTTCTATTTTTTTTATTCCAGTACAACCCTAGTAAACTGCATTTTTACTAACTTTCTATTTTTTTTTTCATATTAAGGATCTCTTTCCAAGTAAAAGCCTCATCCTTCTACCAAAGATTAATTTTTAATGACTTTCCTATAATTATGGTGAGTCGTTGCAATCTTCCTAGGAACACTCAGAGGTCGGGGGTCAAGAGTCTTGCACACAGAAAATCAAATTGACCAATCTGCAGAGATTCCCAGGGAATTTTGGAAAGACTTGGATGAAATGTTTGCTTAGGCTGCAGCTGGGTTTTTCATGTCCCCAGCCTTATCTCGCAATTCCAATTCTGCACACGTAAGACGACAAAGACAGCACTTGCAAAGTTTGTGAAACAGTATGGAAAGGATGGGATGTTTGCCTTCCTAGCAGGCAGGTAGCACAAAGGCTTTGAGGGCTTTAGATAGACCGTAGGGAAGACTAGGAATAAAGATAAAAAGCTGTGTGATCTGAACATTGGATTAGGAAGGAATTGCATACGAATTAGAC
This sequence comes from Hypoplectrus providencianus, assembly GCA_028566105.1. Taxonomy (NCBI): domain Eukaryota; kingdom Metazoa; phylum Chordata; class Actinopteri; order Perciformes; family Serranidae; genus Hypoplectrus; species Hypoplectrus providencianus. The sequence goes on from JAOWBC010000711.1 coordinate 8,187,134, forward strand.
ATAATGTTAGTTTAGTATTTTTTTTTTCTTTTTCAGAAAATATATGACATGATAGCAAACACACTGAGCCATAATCAGTGATAACATTATTTCATGCCTTTTTTTTATTATTAAGATTATATAATTTCACTTGAATCAAAACTCTGTATGTAAAAATTCCAAACTTGCCCCATACTGTGGACCCACAACTTTCTAACTCTGTTATCATTGCTGTTTTGTCCTGCTGCCTCCTCCCCGCTCATCCTCGTGCCACTGGATTGGTTAAATGGTAGGTCTGATGAAGCGTCTTCCCATGAAAGACCTCCAGAAGATGGAGAATTATCCATCACTCATGTTACGCACATTCTTTGTGGAGAATTGAAATGATGTGTCTCATATGTGACTATTCAGCTCTCGCAGTCTCAGTCTTTTGATGCCGACAGTGTTGGCATCCTTGAGTGTTACCTTTCAAAATGCAAAATGACTAAGGAAAATGCTTGTGCAATTTTCTCTTTTCAAAACTGCAAAAGCAGGAATTCAAGGAGAGCCAAATGGTTTTTTAGTCCCCAGTGTAATTTATGCTTGTTAGTGGTATAAATTGTATGCAGTGCCCCGAGGAACGTCACAAGGAAAAAAAAAGGTGTTTACTTCGAGTTAGGATCCAAATTGGCTTTGAAGAAAAAATGTACAGACTAAATAACTCCAAAGTAAGAGATGGTCACACTCTTTGATTTCTCTGCAGGATAATTTAATGTGAGTTCCAATGTTTTACCAGACATGCTAGCTTCATTAGGGTTGAGACAAAGCATTGTAAACAAATGTTAAACTCTAGTCAGTCAAACACAGCTCCAAGTGCTACTTTACTTTCTTTTAGACTGAAGCACCAACTTGCAGCGTAAGAGTAAGACAAGTTAAAGGTATTTTTCTTGACAAGACGGCCTCAGTTGCATTGATTTTGTATGAAAGACCTTGGTTTTTCTTATTCTTTGCTGCTTTGCCAATCCGGGCATGTATTCAGTAAGTAAATATTTAGAACATATAGAAAAAAAGAAAATGAATGGTGTTAATACAGAGATCACAGAAATGCTAATCATGTAGCTTTGCTTGCGTTCGACTCAAGGATAAACCTTTTTACCAGCTTAATCCTGCATAGCATTATTTCTGATGAGATATAATTGCGCTATCTTACTTGGGGATCATTTTGAGTTCATCCCTCACACACTGTTTACCCTCCAACATCACTGCTGGCTATCTGTGCAACTGCACAGTCAGGTTTATCCACCCAGTCAAATTAATCCTCAGGAACAGCTTTGAATGTACCGTATCACGGCTGGATTTGGCACATGCACATAAGAAAAATGTCATTCAGAGGGAAATAACAGACTCCTGTTGGCAGCCATTTAGAGACAAAGGCCATATTAGCTACACTTATGGTTTTCCATTCATTTTCCAAAGTGCCTATCCAATCCATATGGTATAACATGGTGTAAATGATCATGAAGCACGGACTTCACAGTCGACTCTTCTACCTCACTGTATTGCATGTGGGTTCATTCTCTTTCAATAACTCTAATACCACTTGATTTACTCTAGAGTGGTCCTACATCCTTATGCAAGTGGTACTAAATTTAAAAACTGAATAAATCTATTGTATAATCATTTACTTCATTGTATACCTTCACCTCACTCGCTTTGCTTTGAATTAATTGAAATAAACACCTCTACAGTTTGACATAACATAATTTCTTCCACAAACTCCAATGGCTAGATCTCATTCTCCACCAACACACCGTGACTTAGACAGAACACTTTTCAATTGTCCTCACCGCATGCTGCCATTTCAGGCAGATGATCTTCTTCCACAGCATTTATGTGTTATTGATCGCTTTCAAGTGTACTGCCTTCCATTGGCCCCTGATGTATTCTGTAATAAGTTGTCTGATCCAAACTCCCTCCCTCCGGTGAGTGTTTTCAGTTCAGTCATACAGCTTTCCTAATCCTCCTTTACCCCTGTACATCTAAGAAATATCATTTTCCTCCTTGGTTTGAATGGGCACCGGCTGACAACACTTGTTACTCCTGTGAACTGACCCATGGCTGATTTTTGCCCAAGGGCTCCCCAGTGGGTTGATCTGACCATTAGCCGATTGCATGCGTTTACACGCCGTCAAAGCAGAGGCCAAAATATCCAGTGGGCCTTGCAAATTTTCAATAAATGTTCTATTTTATCTCACCTGTCTGATCCAAATGGTAAACCTGGGAAATCATTAGAAGCGTCTAATAAAGGTTTAAAAGCACGGACTTAGGATAGGTGAAAGGATAAATGAGATAAGGAATAAATACCACAAAGCTTAAAACATGCACAACACAAGCTGGGAACATTTATACCAGACCTGCATGGGAAGGGACGGCAGGCCAAAACTGTAGAGAAGAAATTGGGCTAATGAGGGTTGTTGATGTTGTGTTTTGAGAGTCGATGAGGCATTAAATTATTTTTTGTTTGACATTTGAACAAGCAAACTTTAAAGTTGCTGTAATCAATGTTTTTTTAATTTAAAAAACAGGCCAAAGGACAAGGTGGAATGTGAAAAGGGTCGCTCATGAAACCACAGAGAGTTATCGCCCGACTCACTTTCGCTCAGCTCTAAGGAGCGTTTTAGCATAATAACCTGATTGTTTTGTTTATTCACGGCGTGCAGCTTCACTGCTTTGATTCACTCTCATTGCTCTTAATAGTGTTGTCTAATATACAATATCTAACAGTTAGAATTTAAGGGCTAAACAACCACATATTTCCCTCAAGACTTGGTGTAAACCAATCATGATTCATATCTTAATCTGCTAAACAACTGTAAGTAGACAGGTGATCTTGGACCCCAATGGTGCATGGGCCATAATTTCCTGTTTTAAATGCCAGTCCAAACAGAAACTTTGTCAATAGTTGAGTTAGAGTTGCAAAAGTTGTCTGAGTTTTGAGCCAGACAATACCTTAGTAACCTTGTGAGAATTTGTGTTCAGAAATTGAGTTTTATCTCATTGAAAACAATCCAAAAACACTCAGGTGTGTGTGCGTGTGTTGCGTGTGCATGTGTGCAGTTTTAACCTCCCTTTGATGAGATGTGAGCTAAGCACATTTTCAGCCACTTTGTTAATGACAATGACTTTCTTGTCACATTTTTCAGGCTAGCAAGGCCTTAGCTTACTGATGCTCATTTTATCTAATTACATTTATCAAACAACAAAAGGCCAGAGCAGGCAGACGAGATCCACACTAATTACATTAGAGCTGGAGGAAGATTGGCACATGTGATGAAGTGATTTGGCCACTCGCAGACCTTCCCCACCGTGCTCAATAACTTCAAGCCCATCCCAGTTGTTTATGAGATTGAGCTGTCATCCGGACATCACTCACTTAAGATACTGCTTTAGTCTCTATGATACAGACCCTCACCAACACAAGTGGTGCAGCGGGACGGGCAGTTAATGAGCAGGATGTTATTGAGTGGGTCTATCAAATTAGACAAAGATCAGGTAAAAAAAAGAAAAGTGGCCATAACAAGAGCATTATTGAGGCCTTATGTAACACACTGTAAGCTTTACACACAGCAAATGACACTTTTCTCCCATGCTCCCAACATTCACATCACCATGCAAATACCATTCTGTTTATATTCCGCGCTATATTGTGCTCCAGATGCTGAGCACGGTGAGCTCCAGGAGTACCAGGCAGCTCAAACAGGTCCCAGAAAGCAAATCCAGCATCTCTTTGTGGCAGCCGGTATTTTCCCCAGAAGACAGAGTGTCGCTCTTACTACTGTACAAGCTTTCAACACAGCTCAGAATCGTCTGTTGACACAAAAGGGTGTTCGTGTGTGTGTGAGCGTGCGCGTGTTTGCCTGTGTCTGGGTGTTTGTCTGTGTTTGCTGAGGGGGTACAGACAGGAACTCAGGAGTTTGCAGCTGTCACAATGAGATGTCAATATTTATGACACGTTGTTTGCTTTCCGGTACGTGTGAACTCTTTCTCCTTCAGACATCTGCTTCAGATATTTGCACATTCACACATGCACAAATTATGAATAGAAACTAGAAAGACAGTGAAATCAAATGAACTATTGACAATTATTTTTACTTTCATTTTGGCGTGTAAACAGGCAAACAATTTCCTCTTTTTTTGTTTGTGTGTTTTTATTACTTTTATTTATCCAGGAAGGTTACCTGAGGGTAATGCTCTGTTTTTCAGGAAGCCTCTGTACTCACACTGTTACTGTACACACATGCACACCTGGAAGCTTCCCAGTTCCACCACAGTCTAATCCGATTGCCACTGGAGAAGCTGGAGATAAGCAGTGTTGCAACCCCAATGATGATTTAGCCTCTAGGGGGCAACGACTGACTTTTCTGGGGTTCTGGTGAAGGCAGCAGAGACACCTCTATGTGCTGATTATTGTCAACAGTCTGATTAGCAACTTAACATCAAGTATGGCTCAGGATTTGGCCGTGGTCATGGCCATGACCGGATTGTTTCACATATAGCCAGTTTAGCTAGCATGACATCCCCAGAATGCTTTGGAACGTGTATTTGTCTGTAATAACTCAGTCAGTTTTTGATTTCCAAAGGACAATCACTAGTCGCATTTCCATCAACAAATTTCTTTGTGTATTTCGAAGACATCCATGAGAAATGCTTGATAGAAACACCTAAACACAATAAAACTTAGAAAATAGCAGCCCAGAACACTCCCATGTTGAATTGTGGCCCTTTGCATACAGCTTCTGCATTCATGGAATCTGTTTATAAAGATGGAAGACCTCAAGGTAAAGAAGGAGCAGCAAACATCACTTTCAGTTTTTCAAGTTTCCGCCGTGAGTGGATTGAACTGTGAACCGTACAGTTACAAGCTGCTCTTGCCATAAGCCAGAGGTCAAACTTTATGGATTGATTCTTTTCTTTCTTTTTCAAATGAAGGAGAGACTTAAATGTGTAGCTGTGTACGGAGACTCGCTGCTACTATAAAAGTTTACAGCCACAGGTTTATTACAGGTTTATTAATGTCAAGGGTCAATTTCATCTGCCAGCCCCATTCAAATACCTTTATGCTCAAACGACAGACCCTTAGTCCACACGGTGAGCACACCACAGGGCGAAGCATATGGCTCATTTTGTAGTTGAACAGACCATGAGGGAGATGGCTTTGCCTTGATGCCTCGCTAGAGCCTGTGTTGTTTCCCTCCGCATCCTCAACGCTGCACCTGTTACAACCCATCCATGTGGACCAGTACATTCACTGGCAGACACTGAGGCAGATTTCCTGTACTGTGACACACATGACACTTTTTTTCCATCGCTCTCTTCAATCAAACCCCCTCCAGCACTAGTCTAAATTAAATCAGCAATTTAAAAAGTACCAAAAGGCTTAATATATATTCTACATTGCAAAACTATGCATTGAAATGCTGTTTTGCCATTTATGTTATTTGTGCATCCAGTCGATCTGGCAGGAAATCACTCATCCAACTCTTCTCTCTGTGGTGTCCTTTTTTCTCCAGCACAGTGCCACTGACAATGCATTGGTCAATTTCAAAGAGTTCCCTCACCTTCCCAGCTCGCTTTAAGACTGCTTCTATGCATGCTGATGTGTTTCCACAGCCTCAATTTTGTAATCCGTCAGTGTTGTCTTTATCTTGTTAAGAAGTACACAACTTTGAACTTCCTGCATCCACAGTCTCACTGACACTCTGCCACTCTGCAAGGTATTTCATCAGAGATCCCAGACCTCGGTCCTCCAAACAATATTGCTTTTCTTCGTTCTATTTAATTTACAGAGCCCAACAATAAGCAATGCTGTGGTTGTTCTTCACTGTCCGCATTTGTGTTGCTTTGAAATTTTCATCTCAGAAGCGCAGTTCAACTGATTGCCTCCATGCTGTGATTCATAATGAGACACAGGTGAACGGGGTGTTTGGTAAATTTAGGACTATACCCAGGTACATCCAGATAGGGAATCGTGTAAGTATCTATTAGTTGCAAATCTACTAAAACCTTAATATATCTGCAGCTTCAATAATGTGCTAAACTCCTGCTAGGCTCCGGCATCTACAAGCTCTCTTTTTGCTCCGGGTGATTAAAATATCATCAAAGCTTAACTTAGCAATTCATTAGCAAAACCAGTTACTTCACAACGTAGCAGCCAGGACTCTGTGCAAACACAAACGCACAGGTTTTTAACAAATGAAAGAGCGGGCCATGAAATGAAAATGTCGAAATGATTAAATGAATGTAAAAAATAAAGTGTCATAAGTGTAATGTGCTTCAAAAAGCGCCCAGAGCTGAGAAACACACAGCGCTGTGTAGAATGATGAGTGGGTACACACATGAAAAAGGCAGAGGAGCAAAAATATAATCTGAAAAGGAATGAAGAAAGACACGTAGATGGAGAGTTAGAGGGAGAAAGAGGACGCTAAGGACGGTAAGAGTCGCTGTCAAGTGGAAAATGGAAAAGTGGGAGGCGTGAGATTTCTTCACTGCTGGCAACAATAATGCATATTTCGCGAATGGAGGGCTTCAGCCCAGTCCACAGCATGCCACTGAGCCCATCAGACAGCCTTTGGCCACATCCTAATCACTGCTTAATTATTTAGGCTGAACAACTGCTCTCAAGGCCTCTTTGTTTTCTTTTCCATTGTAATCCTATTGCATGTGTTTCTCCCCCCTTTCTTCTGTCTGGAGCAAGAAACAAGCAAAGCCCACAATTTTGTTTAAATTACATTGTTTGCCAAGAGCAATAAGAGGAGGGAGAACTCCCCGTAGTCAGCAGCCACAAGAGCTCCACTCTTCCCTAATATGGTCCACATTTCTCCTGTGATCCTGCATAGTGTCTCAGATGAATATATGGTTAACAATTGGCATTCAACAACAGGTAACATTGAGTACAGTTTTAATACTTAATTACGTTTTAATCACAACATACCTGCTGTAACTTTCCTGATTAGGGCCATAGGTCTTGCATGCTTAAAGGTTTCAACCTACAGAGAGCAGTGCAGCAGCTGCTCGCTGTCCTCTGCGATTCAGAGTTGAATTATTCTTGAATATTCCACACAACGCTGCTCATATTAATGTATTCGCGCTGTCCAAACAGGCTCGGCTATAATTCAGTATTCTTACAATGCCCCACAGTAACTGCTGTTGTTTTCCTTTGTGACATGCCTAATTTAAAAGGTGCCAAACATGTTTTTATATTAATGGGAATAATGGGAGATGTATGATGTTTGCAATGTGGGGAAAAAAAATGTTTGTAATTTTTTCTTTAAATATTTATACACAATTTATAACAGCTTCAGATGGCTGATTTGATTATTTAAAAGATAACTCTACATTTCTTTTCAGAAATGACAAAAAGAATGACTTTTTATGCAGTGTATAAATTATTTATTAGGGTTTCAAATGACTTTAAATTATGGATTTTATCTAAGTATATAAATAAGATTATTTAAAGACTCCCTTTTAATGTGCCATAGATGACTCGAGCTGTGCATACAGTGGCATAAATGAATCCAGTCAGTGTCTTCAGATGGAATAAGCCAAAGGAAATATTTGTACTGTAATACTTTTTTTTCTGCTTGGTGATTAAATTTGACTTCAAACCTATTTTATTGTTTTGAATGCAGCGTCGTCCAGCAAAAAAGAAGGCCTGGTTCATCTTATGACGGATCACAATTTGGTTAGATTAGTAGATTACAATGTTATATGAACGTCAAATTAGCAGTTGAAATATTACATTATATCCTGGGTGTCTGCCAGAAAAAAAAAAGAATCTTGTCCACCTTAAAAGGTCAGACCACTTTATGTTTGCCTTGGAAATGAAATTGTTTCTTCACTTTAATCAGCAGGCGGCAAGCAAGACACGGAGACTTTGCTTAGATCTTTAGGAATTGGAATATTTAATCACCAACAAATAGCATAAACTGCACACACGCTACACTGCAGATATAATGCCACCGTTAACCAGGAGCAGAGCCTCATGATGCAAACAAACCTGTGGAGGGGAAGCAAGCAAGCCTCAGGGGGTTTCTTTTTCTTTTTCTTCACCATTTACTGTAGCTATATGCACTATTTTCAAGCAGTTTGATAGCAGAATGTCTCAAAATTGGTCCAGGATTTTAGAAAAACAAGATCGTTGCCAAGGGGAAAAAATCATCCTGCAGACCCTGTATCTGATTTTTGTATCTAATTATTCTCCACCTGTCTGTATCATTCGGAAAACATGACAGAACAAATGTTGAGGATGAGTCACTTTCACTCCTGCCAAGTAAAAAGTGACAAAATTTGTTCAATGTTGCCATTTTAAAGTTACATAACATAGGTAGGAGAGGAGTTTGGCATAAACAACATGAGTAATCCTGAAACCTATTCTGGTTATACTATGCCGGAGTAGAGTTTACTGGAAGAATATTTAGCTAACAAATCTGCTACATTGGAATCCATCCCATCATAATCTAGGTTGCTTAGACTGTATATCAAACCAGTTAAAATCTATTTTCATTACTCTGACTTGAATGCAAGGCCAACAGAAGGACATTTTCTGTAATATAAGATTTCTATGGGTTATAGCAATGGCAATAAAACTTTTACTTTAATTATGAGGGGACATTTCACAAAAATTAAAGAATTTCAAGAATCCAAGAATGTGGATTGCTCACAGCAATACATTACACTGCCATGGTTAGGGTTAGGCTTCTGTCACACTCAAAGACTCTCCCTCTTTCTCTCTTTTTTCTCTTTCCCTCTCTTGACTGCACATCAGTTACATAGTAAACTACTTGTTTAACACATAACACATCATAAACATATATTCTTTTAATCATCTGATGCATACAGCTGGCAGGGTGTCCACTCAGACTGAGCCGTACACTGGCAGACACCCTGCATTGTCACTGTAGCTAATAACTCCACAGAGTTATGAACTACTGATGTCTATAAACTGCTGTGCATCTTCTAAGTGTTAACCCAATTTTCAGTGGCACCATGTACCTTCAAAGTGTACAAATCATTTATCATTTCATGTTGTGACTTATATCACAAACAAACTTTTAAGGAGAGGTTTCCAAAGCAAAGGGGATGTGAAGAAAAGGCCGAAAAGCACTAGAGTCAGTGAAGCCTGAGAGCTGCACTCCAGTAGTCAAGTACTCTCTGCGGTTCAGAATTCAGCAAAGTCGTGCAAAAATACAAAGCAGATTGTTGAATCTCACCCAATTCTGAAGAATGTTTTCAAAGAAGGCCTAGGACTTGTTTTTTTAATGCTCTGGTAAACTCTGTGATTCGCCGTGCACACTCCGCATGCACAGTCCTTTGCTTTTGTGCCAGATGGGCAATTAGAAATATGGTTACTGCATGCTGAGCAGCCACCCACACACTGGCTCCAACACTGCCACATGTGGTGAGATTACCTGTAATACCACTCATATTATATACCTCATTCAAGGTCCTTGTCGCTGAGCTTAAAACTTTCTGTGCATAGCATCCAATAAGGAAGAACAGCTGACATCTGTGATTTTGTTACAGGAGGTTTAAGCAGTTTAGTCAGAACACCGTTATGTCTTAGGATGCGTTTGCAAAGTCATTAGGGTCCAGTTATCCCAGTTTGTTATTGTACTTTAACCAGAATTGTGTTATTTTTGATGTACAGTCGGATATGCATATTGTGTTAAAGCAATTTGCAAGAGTCTTTAACATTGCCTGTCATTTAGATTTCTATCCCTCAGCGAGAGAAGCATCACCATTGTTCCCTCTCTTGTCTCCACTTCTTTATAGCCTTTTCCCAAGAAGAATAATGTTTCAGCAAGTGCCTCAAAAGAACTGTTTCAGGCATAGTAATTATGACAGGAACAAAGGAGGACGTCAGTGACCTTTTAAAAGGATGAGAAAAACTGCCTGGAGTAGAGGTCGAGGGTTGATGGATGGGTCAACAAAATTTTGGACTTAAACACTTGAGACAGCTGTTGATTTGTCATTCCCCACCGACAATCTTTTTTTTTTTTTTCTTTTAAACATCACCTTGATTGCTTATGTCTTTATTATTATCCACATGATGTTGAAAGCTCCCCACTGTTGGAGTGGTCACTTAAAATCAAACCGAAAAAAGTGGCTACTTTAACCCAAACATGCTCTTTTCCTAAACTTAAACAAGCCATCTTTGTGCTTAAAAATAACCAAATATGGAGTCACACCATAAAACAACATGAGCATATCTGGGATTTTCAAATACATAAAATGCCAAAAATGTATTTCTGGCTACTATACTGGATGTTTTGGAGCTCGTGGACAAATTACATATTTTGCCTGAGAATTTGGAAGACTTTCTTTATTTTCTTGGTCTAAGCCGTTTACACTTACTGCATGAATTTAATGTCCGTGTGTTTAAAAATTGTGTTCAACAAATACCTTGAAACTTGCCCTGATATCGCGTTCGTAATAGTTTTTTAATTGTCGGGAGTTTTCTTTCTGCTTGGAAAGGAGGAATCATGGCCTCAATAGTAAGGTAGTACTTTTTAAAAGTTGTTTCTATGTTTGGATGTGGCTGGCTGACTGTCTTATTACCCAGAAACTTCCTGAAAATGAGACTGTTTTTCATTAGAGGAGCAGAGAGGCTGGAATGGTGTCATCTCCATTCATCTGTGTTTCTCCCACTTGACCCTCCCTGCCTCCCGCCCTGCGAGAGAAAAAATCGTCATGACTGATGGACCTGCTGGCTATTTGGACATCTGTCTTCTCCTTCATAGCCCTGGCAGGGAGAGGTCTGGGTACAGTGTGACAGGCTTCCGCAACAGCGTGTACTAACACCGGGTAGAAACATCTCTGTGGCCCGAGCCTCAGAGATCAGCCATTAGTAGGTTGTCAATCTAGCCAGCGCTAACAGTCTTCCGGGCAACGAGGAGGGAGATTCAGCCCATGGCTTCCAACAAGGAGGTAGATGTGAGATCATTATGGTCCCGATAAATTTAGCTCCTGTAAGGGTATTGTGTCTGGGATGGGGCTGAATCTGGCACAATTATTGTAGTTATGTGGATAATGGAGTCAAATCCTGCACAGTGTAAAAGTATATTTTTACCTGACAGTGGTATTCCCACAAGGCTGTGAGTTACAAACTTTGGTAATATTTGACATTAAGGAACACATGCTCACCAATAATGAGATGCCCAGTGTCACACATGTTGGCATATTGCTCCTTAATTCTCCTTACAGGAAGTCATTTGGAGCACATAAATTAGGCTCTTAGTATGCTTTGCACAGTCGGCTGTGGCGCTAATACGGTGTTAACTCTTTTATTCCCTTTTTTTTTAATACAGTAAGACTTTTAAAAAAATAATCTGAAATAGTGTTATCTGTAAATTAGAGTAATGAACTTCAGAAATAATTCTCAAATATGTCAAATGTGCATCTTTTTTTGCCAAAGTACTCCACCTCATTAAAATTAACAGTTTTCTTTCAAGTAGTCCTTTGACCGGCATTTTATACTTGTTTCAGTTTT
>JAOWBC010000711.1:8202793-8219266 GCA_028566105.1 Hypoplectrus providencianus
AAGGTCAAGATCAACACCAGAAGCTGAAATTTGTTCCTAACTATAAATTTAAACTTGTTAAATCCCCCAAATCTCAAATTTTTTTTCAAAACCTGCATTTTTGCCTCGTATGTATTGATGTAACATTTAATAATTCATTATGGCCTCTTAGTTTGTGTTTCAGCACCATGGACAACAACCCGTATCAAACTACCAGCTGCTTTTCAGAGCAATGGGTAGAAACCAGTTAACTATTACTTTTTTATGGTTTTTCAGCACATTTGATAGCAACATACCAAGTTTTGTCATCCAGTTGTATTTCAGCATTTATGGTAACAACCTGAATTTCCACCCTTTACTTTGATTCAGCACCACGGACAGCAAACACACACAAAATAATGCCTGTTAGTTTTGGTCCAGCACCATGGACAGCAACCAGCAGAATCAAACTGGCTGTTTCTTCGAACCATGAATAGAAACCACCAGAATTTTGCCCTTTCAGTTGTGATTCAGCACCATGGACAGCAACCATAGGAATCATTCCCGTTAGTTGTATTTCCAGCACCATGGACAGAAACCACCAGGGTTAGTTTCACTTTGGGCCAAGTTAAACAGACTCCACAGACCTGTTCTGTGGGGGATTTTTAGAAGTGGGTTTCACGGGGAGTCTCTCCAACTTTACATTAACACAGTCATACAGTCACGTTGTATTTTATGCAAAGTACACAGCCTACACGTGGCACAGTGTGGCACCTTCTCTGCCACTCACCGCCTTCTCACTTTGTTGCGGTTTCAGTTTAAAATAAGGAGAAGAAAATCCCTCATAACTAAATCATAAAGCCTATCAGCCCTTGGAGCTCAGATCTTTCCCCAATTTTGCCCCCCTCATTAGTCACAGTCAAGCTATGGTGGTCAACCTACATCCTTGTAAATCAGCAGAGAAAAGTCACGACACGGCTTCTTATCCTCATCCACCCTCAGTTCCCTCGCCTTCCGCCTCATCCAGTCCAGACCCACCCCTTACTGTCTGCCATGACCGTCCTCTACAATACGAGACTGTATTCTTTGTACCTCCCCTTTCTCGCCCTCAGTCTGTGCATCCCAGCCTCCCTTCCTAGATATCCATCCCACACCTCTCCACCCGCAAACGGCTCCTACGGTGAGGAAAAAAAAGAGAGCAGAACAGTTTGAAACACGTCGGCATAAATCTCACATCCAGAGCTCCCTTTTCTCCTTCCCCTCCTGACGGACTTCATTACTTTATTCCTCTGCGCGCCAATGCCCGAGACCACGCCGAAACGAAGGATTTTTTTCCCTTGAGCATGAAAAGGATTGCCAGATCATCCGCAATCCAACATCACCGACTGAGCCACCAGCATGAGCACTGGATACATATGCTCCAGCAGAAGTTGTTGGCTAGAGAACTAACAAATCTTGGACCACAAATACAGCTAAGAGGGGAGAGTCAGTTTTAGGTAAGTACGGTTATCCCGGCTCGGACCTCTAACATATTATGAGTGTATCATATATATATATATATTTTTTTTTTCTGTCCATCACTGACCACGAGGTAGTGGTCGGGTAGGCAGGGCTATATTGTGGCACAATTATGGCGATGTTGCGTGGTCAGCATGTTACTGAGGTGGCCGGTGGTGTCCTTTTCAGGATGGAGGCAATTTGTTCTCCTCACTGTGAAGCTACCTTTTAAATCATCGGTGTGCAAGTGCTTTCAAGCTCCGCCCGGACTCAATGTCGACGGAGCGATCTGGGGCTATTAAAAATAACAACACGACTCTTGCAATCATATAAACCCATCGTCTCCAAAACATTATGCAAATGAGTTATTCTCCCGATTATGTGCACTCGACTGCGTTGTGTCCGCACGTTGTGAGGCAGCATCTTCCCGCGGCGGTGCTGCAGAAGTGCGGGCAGAAAGGACCATTAAAACACTGGGAGTAACAATGATCTCAGTATTTTGGGGGGTTCGCATATTACGCAGACCTGCCGCGGCTCCACTCAGTGGCATTACGGGGACAACATTCAGAGTGAAGGTGCATTAGCAGGCCTGCAGACCTCTGTGCAAGTCGGCATCAATATTTGTATTCCAGCTAATTCTGTTTGCAGTCCAGTCGCGGCTTTTTACATCCATGTTGATCAATTCCACCCGGAAACTGCACGTTCCATTAAGTAAAAGTGAGTGTCATCCCAGCTTGGATATTGGATATGGAATGAGTTGCGGTCATGCTTCCTGTTATGATTATTATTTTTTTCTGTGTGAGATTTATGGACGACTTACTGGCTGTAATGAATTCTGTGAATCTGTATTTCTGTAACCGTGCGAGCCTACGTGGCTTTTTTTTTTTTTTTTTTTTTTTGTGCGCGTGCAAGAAATTCAAGCACGTACATGCTTGTTTTATTTCAGCGTGCGTGCACTCGCGCGCGCATGTGTCACCAGTGAGGCAAAGTTGCCGTTCCGTGTTCCCTTAAGTTGCTTTGATTGCTGTTCCACTGACTAACTGCGAGGGGAGCTCATGCTCTTTACACTGGGTGTCATTATGTGGCTAAAGGCAAGATAACTGTGTATGATACTGACACCAACTCTATGAAATTAGAGAAGCGGCTTCTGTTTGAAATTGGTCCGGAAGCATTTATCTGCACTTCCATGACTGCCAGTGCAGTTTTTGTTTTGTTTGTCGTTGTTTCTCTTTGGAAAGCCAACCCTAATTAGCTACATTGATGTAGAATTAACAGAAGGAAAAAGGTTGCCTGGTATAAAGTACAAGACATTAATCAAATTTAATGTATAATCAAAAGGTTATCATCAATACAAGATCTGTATCAGACCGAAAGGCTGTATAGGGTTTAAAGAGGCAGTTGAAAAATTCTCTGACTAGAATAACCCTGCACACTAAATGTGAACTTTAAGTTAAGCTTTAGTGTTTGAAATTGACATTATATTGAAAGCAAATCAATCCATCCTGCAGCATTGTTCTGCCTTTGTCCCCAGACGTGCAGTGCAAGAAAGAACGTGCAGTCTCCAAGTGTGCGGTGCACTCGCAGCGGAAATTGCAGAAGAAAAGCTGCCTCATTCAGTATGCCTCATTCAATCTGGTGGCCTTTTCAATGGCAAAACGCTGGCAACATGTAATCATTTTCAGAGGGAAAGCATTCCACATCACATCGCCAAAATGAAAATGCCAGCACTAGCTTAAAGCTATATTTGTGTCATGGCTTGAGATGACCCAATGTTGATGATGCTTTCAAGGACTGAAAAGAGAGCATGCAGCAGCAGAGGTCCTTTTACAGACCTTGGCAGTGCAACTTACTGATGAGTTGTCTGTAAAGGATTTGGCTGTGATTCTTTAAAGAACAGGAAATAAACACCCATAAACATAATTAGAAGGAATGGGAGATAGAATTCATGCATCCGCTCTTTGCACGCCGAGCTGCTCTATCTATAGTATCTTTTGTATAGATAAGGGTATTATTTACAAACTGTCTTTGTGCAGGACAGAGAACAGTATTCGTCTTGTATTGGCAGAAGCCAGCGGCTCTCTCTCTCCCTCTCTGTCACTGTCTTTGTATTCTTGTATTGGCACGGCATTGTTTTTATGTGGGGGCTGGCTGCAGCTGTAGTGGCCAGAAGGCTGCCTCCCAAGAGGTTCGAAAAAAAATCTGTTTTTATCGGCAACAAACAACAGGGTCACATAATGACATGTGACAAAATCTCACAGAAATGCTGGTGAGCCTACAATATTTCGTAGCGGCGGGTGAATCATTTGACCTCCACTAGGGGCTGTCTGACCTATGTGCTGCTGCTATCAGTTCCTGCAGGACCACATGGGGCCTTCACATGCTCACATGGTGTCACGTTCAAAAAGAGTTCTCACCCCGTAGGCTCATAATTAAAGGGTTGGTAGCTGATCACAAGTGGTTAATTGCATTCTTGCACACCATGAAATTTAAAGCATGTTAAGCCTTGATTAACAATTCCAGAAGGAAATTTTGGTTCAGTTTTTTTTTTTTCACAATGGCCTTTAAAAACATCAGAACATTCTTGTAGAGCAGTCTCACCCCCATGCACAGCACACAAACCGCATAAAAACAATGACTTATTATCAGAGAGCCATAGTTTTTAAATTCATTGTTGCTACTGCTGCTCACCATCTATGTCAGTGACTAGAGCCACAGATTTTGGTTTCTGTGCGAAGCCTTTGGGGAGCTGAAAGCAGCCGTAGAAAAGCATCAAAACAATTTTATTGTTATAAACTCTAACGGCACACACAATTTGTCATCTGAGTTCAGTGGCCTCTGTCCGTTCTCTGTGTGTCATTTCTCTTTCCTCACAGTAGGGGACCACTGTGTGGTGCGAGTGTGCGAGTCAACATAAGCACCATTTAATGACACAATCAGGAAATAAATTGCACATTAAAAGTTAACCAGCAAACAGAAATCAATTGTTTGCCAGAGAAATGCACTTCAGTTCCTGTAAGTGAAGCTCATTGTGGCCTGCCTTGTGACTGCTGATGATCCTGAATGTGATGTTACGTAAAAAATCATTAATTATTAAGTTCATTTGCAGGAGCTGCAGCTATAGAGTTTTGCTCTGGAATTATAATTTCTGCAGCTTTTTTTTTTTTTTACTGGCATAGTTTGATAATACGCATCAGATATGGCTGCTGAATGTTTGTGCAAAGAAAATCCTCCATGCATTCTTACTTTGATGATCTCTGCTTTCAAATGTGCAAAAGCAGGACCTTGCATATTTGCTCACCACACACAGTGCTCTGCAAATTATTAATCTTGGCCTAACATTTGGTCATTGCCAGATACGAGACACTGGATACGAAAGTGATACTAAATTGAGCCTCAGCAAACCTGACCCCCGTGTCTTTAAGCACAACCAGGGAGCTCCGTTATTACTCTTAAAAATATGATAACTCTGACAACACAGTAATAACTGGGGTAATTTATCTTGCCTGACACTGCCTTTGCTGGCTAGGTGATAGCTGTGGTTCTACATCCATTTGGATTTCTGTCCAGAGTTGCTGTGAGAGGGAGAGGGAGAGAGATGTTTTGATTTGCTGTGGTCTCTCACATCACTGAACAATGGAGGTCTGCACTGGCCGGCGATTACACACAGAACCTTTTAACTTCATTTGCTTCACTGTTGCCTCCCATGTTCCCTCCAGCAATGTAATTTGATCTGCCACAGTCTGGAAGTTGTGTCTGAGGTATCTTAAACAAAATACAGTCTTCTCAGTCGTAAAATATCTTCGGGCCCCAATTTGTATGGAGATGAAATGCGGCTGTGACGACGCTTTGGCAATTGGCGAATCTGTTGTGGAGATTTTTTGTTCCACCTGCATCTGTTTGGTTATTCTGTGGGCAGCCATTGTATAAATCTATTTTGGGGAAATGCAGGATGGATTCTGTTCTTTCTCAGCATGTAATGTTGATGTATCATGGTTGATATATCATACTATATCTATATATGTAAAACATGTTGTTAAAGCTGCTGAAAATATTGGATCATTTAGTGCGGCATACCTAGGAAACCATACGTAATTGCGAGGAGGAGGGTATGGTAATATTTCAATCACTGTTCTCAATTTACTGGTCTCAAAGATCTCTTCCAAGATTATTTTGAAGTTTTGTAATACAATGCCAATAAGTATTATCATGTGTAGAGGTTAAAGAAAGCTCCAGTCCAGTTACATTTAAACTTAATAGCATCCCCTTAGTTTTAGCCATCTGCTCTACATTGAAATAAATCTTTCCAACACAAAAACATATCAATCTGCTCTTGACACCGTGTGTTAATCATTCCCTTCTAACCTTATGCTTTAACAAAGTCAGTGCAAAAACCTCCCTGCACTCCTCTGGTACACATCCAATTGAATGGTCATGGCTCAGTGTCTTTATGGTAGTCACAGCTACCAGAGGCCTGCAGTTCAGTTACCACTGCACTGACAGCCTGATTTCCAGGCTGCACACCAAAAACAATGGCTGAGCTCCACCGACAATTTTCAGAAAAAATAACTCTGTATTCTCAACAAGAACATTGTGTTTCCAGCTGTGCATTACAGGCCTGTTATCTCTCCCTCTCGCCAAAAGGTTGCCTTAAAATAATATGCAAAAGAGTGGTTTGGTGAAAGTTGACAGTGGCAGATCATTGTTGATTAGTGATTGATAATTTAAATTGAGCTTAAACAAACAACCAGATAATAAGCTGTGCAGTTAAGTTATGAAAACAAAATTCCAATTATGATTAAGCAGTTAAAGTTTCCAGTTCTAGCAAATATCTGCTTTACTTCTGCATGGGGGCCAATTCAAGTAAATTCAATTATTTTTTTATGCATGTATATATAGTCCTTTATGATAATGAGCAAAGCAGACTGCAGCCAGGCAACAAAACAGGCTTTGTCTTCCGTAATTGGTCTGACTTACTGTTGGCAGACAGAACTGTGATAGGGCCTTTCACATCTTCAGATATTTGAGCCCCCTTTTAAAATCAGTTGGTTTGGACATCTCTGGACAATTGTCACTGTGCTGTCGCAGGGAACACACTTTCAAGTGTTGAAGGGGGTTAAGAGGATCAAACTTGATTGGCAGTAAAACGATCAAATATGTAATCATTGTAAGGGTCATGCTCAAGTGCACTAGAGCCACAAACTTGCCTCAGCACTTACGCTTTGTCTTTCTATGAATAATGCACATCTCTCTCTAAGAAAGACGATCTTCACGACTCAAACACAAGCAGCCTTTAAAACATTTGTTTTCAAATTTTTAAATCAATTTTGCAAGACACACACACACACGTTTTATTGTTTAATTAATTTATTTTCATTAAAAAAATGTTGTAATGAGAACATCTGTCAACTTTTAACACATTTATCCACAAATTTTACTATGCTTTTCACAAATATGGGAATCGAATACGTGTCTAATCAACACTTACTGTCAAAGTTTATAAACAAATATATAAGTATAACTTGTTACTATGAGTCAGCTAAGTGTCTGCCAGGATAAAAAAAAAGCCTCAATTTAAGATATGAACAATCATGGGACGATAATCTTTCTGAAGAATTTTAATTAGGCCTCTCACAGAGAAGGTTTTAATCTTTTCCAATCTTCCTAGTGCTGACTCGCAAACGAGAAGCACTCCCTGCTGGAACATTTTAGGTACCTCCAATTATTCCTTAAGAATAGAGAAACATTTGCTAAAACATTTCAAATAGTCTGGGATTTATAAAATGAAGCCTGGATGGAGATGAGAAGCTTCTATTTTCAGTACTTACAGTATGTCCCATTTCTGAAAAATTCAACAGCTGAGCAGTCATTTGGGAGAGAGGGTAGATTCAGAGACCGACCCATGACCGATGTGAAGCTGGTGAGTCAAGGCACTGTTGGCTCATGCCAATGGCTCCCAGCATCAGTGACCTATATTGCAGCTCAGGGCAGCAGCAGCATACAATGCAGCAAATGACCGATAAGACTTAAATATTCACATATATATTATTGTGAGCTGCTGTAAAAACTCTGTAGTGTTGCTAAGCCTGCTATGGATGATCAACTCAACAATTATATTATTGTTAATGTTAGAACAGATAAACTATTATTGGGCGAGCATGAGTATCCTGATGTTCTGTTAGCGGTAATTTGACAAATCATTACTGGTCTAATCGTTAAATTAATGTATATCATAAACTTAACCCTGACCCTGGTCTGAATGACAAAGCAATTTCCTTAAAGCTGCATTCATTCTTATGGCCAGCAGGGGGCAGCTGCATTGGTTGAAAGAATAAATCAGACTCCATAGAAGTCAAATGGTAGTCCACGAAGACGTCACAATGGCTTCATCCTCTTCTTTAATGAAGTCTCTGGTATACGCCCTGATACTCACTTATCTGGATGTATTTTCCCCAAACTGGATTATATAACTATGATTTAAATTACTGTATATATTCCCTTCAGACTGAACCTGTTTCCATTACTGTGATGGCGAGTTTTCTGTATTAAAAAAGACAAGTGTACTAATAATGTTATGGCAGCATATTAATATGATGTTTTAATAATTTTAAGTGCCCAAAATGGCTTTCGTTCATGTTAAAGTAAAAAAAGGTCAAGCAAGAGAACTAAGAAGCTACAGTGTCTGTGTAGAGGACTTCTGGTTGGATGGAGTCAACCAACTGCTTTCTGTTTCAAAATGCCATCAAAGTTTTTTTTTTTAAGCAGGGCCATAATTGCTCCCTAACCAATGTAGTTATCCAAGGTCGTAACCATGACGAGAAAGGGCTGACAAACTGAATGTAGTAGTCATTTAACCCAAACTATGATATGTTTACAAACCTTAAGAACGTACCCAAATCATGATCTTTTCCTAAACCCAACCAAGCTTTGAAAATAGCTGAAACACATGATAAAACCTTTTTTATATACAGTTTTGGAAGGTACAGACAAAGAATGTTGATTTAGGCCTGAGATCAGAAAAAGCTTCATTGTGTCATTCTAAATGCTACAGACAAGCAACCTGATTTTCACATTATATCTGAACAGCCCAAACGCATCACAATCGTAGGTATCGAAGGATCAGTCTTATAAAAGTGCTATTGTTTTGGATGTAATGCACAGCACAGTCCCCAACGTTTTGTCCCATGTTTGATGAGAAAAAGATAATCCAGGCACTAATGTGTTTCCCCCCCCAAAAAAAAGTAACTGCTTAAGCAAAACGGACACAATTTGCAGGAGACACAGTTGATTAGCTCTGCATTCTTTCTCTGCAACAACTTAGTGCTGTAAAAGGCATTGTGCGACTGACTCCAGAAGTAGCACATGAACGGCCTGACACAGCACTTTCACAGAAGTACCAACCTATAGATTTTTTTTCCTATATGCCTGACCTTGCCTGTGCCTGTGTATGTGCGCGTCTCTTGCATCTTTTGAATGGCTGAGGCAGAACATCTGCCACAGCGGCGGACATGTATATTAATTAGAATTTAAACATAGATCCTTCATGTTCACTAATGTCAATCCTACATGTCCCCATGGGTGAGCCATTAGGGCATTTGCATTCCTAGTATGTGAGTTTTATTGCCTAAGCACCGCATCCTGTCACATTCAGCCTGAGGGACATTGACTAGACATCCATGCATATTTGTGATCATTTGGCATTGCCTTCAGGGCTGTTGCTATGGTAACTCTTATAACCTTGCATCAGATCTTCAACTGGTGTTCGTGTATTTGGTCAGCTTAATCTCTACTTATCATTCATGCAGCAGTTATTTTAAATCCACTCGATAAATGAATGATTTTATAATGACCTGTTTTTTAAAATGCTGCAGCTTGATTTTTCATGACCAGTCTTTTAAAGGCACACCTCAAGGCTGTAATATTGTTCTGGACATTATTGAATATAAATTGGATTTGCCTCAGGA
The DNA here is from genome assembly GCA_028566105.1 of Hypoplectrus providencianus. Lineage (NCBI taxonomy): Eukaryota > Metazoa > Chordata > Actinopteri > Perciformes > Serranidae > Hypoplectrus > Hypoplectrus providencianus. Next base: position 8,212,210 of record JAOWBC010000711.1, read on the forward strand.
TAAAGAATATAATTAAATTTCAATAAATAAAATATTATACATCACCTCCAGGCCTGCAAATGTTGCAGTTATTACCTGGCCCCTAAATGGTTTTTATGTTTTGGTAAATTTTTGAAATTCTGCGTAGATAATTATAATTAAGTTAAAATTTACTGTGTGTAAGCTTAGTATGTAATAGTGGCATAAATATTCTTAGATTTGATGACCACAATAAAAGTCTGTTGGTTTTAAAGCATATTTTAAATGTGTAGAAAGGATAATAGCTTGAGAGCTTCCGCCTTCTCATAAATGCTGCATGTGCTTTGATAAGATTTATGGAATTATTAGGAAACGAGGTAATAAATTTGTCCTGTCTTCTTGTGTTTCTGGACTTGAAATTACAGATTGCTATTTTTCCCAAGTGAAAGGGAGAGTGAGGACAAAAAAAAACCCTGCCAAACCTGCAGTGTCCACTGAAGATGAAACAAATAGACAGATGTTGAATGAAAGACACTGAAGCAGATGGAAATGTGCATCTTAAACCAACTTTAATGAAAAAATCGGATGAAAATCTATAATACGAATGATCACACTTTGAAACACCTAAAAGTAATACATTTCATTTACCCAATTAAAATAAACATAAATATGTGATACACAATCTTAGAATACTGCAAAACTGAGAACAAAAACAATCTTATTCTTCATTTAGGGCCCTCGACTGCAAAGCTATCACTTCACCCATGAAGAATAACAGCTGTGTTATTAATTTTTTTTTTTTATAATCCTGGATGAAAAAGGTCAATCCACAAATGCTTTCATAATTTGCCCGGAAAGAAGGTTAGGTCAACTGTCAGCATGGTTTCTTGAAAAGAGGATCAAGCATTGCATGTTAAAAGTAGCAAATGAAACTGTGGCCAGATGATTAGTAAAAATAGACAAAACACTGAATCAAACTGATGAGAAACTTAGCAGGACAAATTAATGGGACAGATTTTGGGACTGCGCATTGTAAAAAAACATTGTTGCAGATTTTGAAGGTAACATCTTAATTAATAAACCCCTTGCCTAACATGTTTATGCTGCTCTTTTCAGTGGCCTATATGAATCTCCATATTAAATTATAATGTAAGGAATATATTGACAAAATAGCATTTACAGTTAACAAGTTAAATTCTATGCCTCAAATATTTACCCCAGATATAAAATATTATAAAATTACATTATACAATATATTTAACTGTCAACCAATTCTAAAACATGAAAATGCAAAAAAAAAAAAAAAAGAATAAGTAAAACAAATCACTAAATAAACCTCATAACTGAATCAGCCAATAGCTGGCCATTTGAATCGACAATACTGAAAATAAATTTAAAAAAATAGCCATATGACAAATCAGTCCAAGCATATTCTGCATTATGTTCTGTAAAAAAAAAGGGTTTTAATATCAGCACAGTCTGGAAAACATACACCATTACAGATAGTAACAGATATGTCTGTGCTCGTCCATGATTTTCCAATTTCTACTTTTCCTTTTCTGCTGTAGTGCATTCTGAAAAGATTTTGATCTCACAAAGATAAACAGCATGTGGCTTCAGATCTCTCAGCCACCACCAACGTCTCCAATTTGTTCAGAAAATTCAGTGTGATTATCAGGCTAATACAGTACATACACATGGCCCCTTTCATGGGCCTGGTTTAGCTCATCCACTCCATCCAGGATGAGGCTCCCTGGCACATGCATTGCTTACTATATTTACCTCATTATTTCATAGGTAGACTGCTTGTGATGGTAATGCCCAGGGCCTTATCGTCACCTGGTTGCCTGCCGACTCAACTAAAGATTCAAATTCTCCAATATGACAGGATGGAACAAAACAGTCTCAGTGCAGCAGAGGCTTTCATGCACTGCTGGACTCTGTTCGCTTCTACTTTGGTTTCCATGAAGGCTGTTGGGATTACTAATAAACAATGGCAGCGGGTTGCCACCTGGCAACCTATTGTGATTGCCTGCTGGAGGGAGGAGACCCAACCAGCTGGCCACTCTTTACCACTGGTGCCAGCCGCTGTCCCCTACAATGCACATGTGTAGTGCTCAGTAGAGAGGAATGCCTGCTCTGTTGTGCATCCATCATCCTGTGCGGGTTATAACCCTGTCAGAGACTGCAGGCGAGACTTGTGCTGTATGTTTATAACCGCAGCTTACCTGTGTTCAATAGAGACTGTAGTATGGTATGGTTTCTTGAGAGTAAGCCGGTGCTATTGTGCTCCAGCTGCAGCTGCCTTTAGTGAGTCTGGTGCTGTGAGTCCCACTTCAAAGAGGACACGATTGGAGGCTGAATAAAAGCTCCAAGTCAGTCAATTGGCCCTGAATTGCCCGAACTTAACTGCAATATCAGCAGTGCAAAAAAAGTGGCTGGCGTGGTCAACTTTTTTTCTCGGCTTAACTTGCTCAGCCCCTCACATTGACATCAGGGCCAGGTGGATGGGGAGGAAGTGGAAGGAGAAGAGGCAGTGTGCTCGATTTATCAGTAATTATGGAGTGCTATTTTCTCTGTCTCCTATCTATGTCTGCCCTGGGAAGCAGTAGCCATTCTTTAATCTTGACACCCGGTGATCATGTAACACAAGGAAGTGCCTATTAGAGGTGGAGAGAAATTGGAGGGGGCCTCTCTCCTGATCCTGTTTTAGGGGAGTCGGGTTGACAGAGATGGCGAGCTTGGGGATACATGAACGAGGAGAGAGGGAGGAAGAGGTTGGCAAGAGATGGTGGTTGAAGTAACGAGGACAATTTAGAACTGGTTTTCAAAACTCTGGAGGTTTTGCAAGTGTGTGGGGTTAAAAGGAACATCGAGGGAATCTTCACAAGGCCTTTTCTTCTAGCATAAAAAAGAAAAGACTTGCCAAAGGATATCTGAACTAATTTGATCTTTCAGATGAACTAAAACAACTGTAATAATGTGAAATTCAGTTGTAGAGCAAAGCAGGTCTTTATGCTTCTCCCTCTGGGCTTGCTTTGCACTGAGTCAAACGCAATCAAGAAAATGTCGGGGGTAATTATATTATCCTTTGCAATGATTGTGTATCAGATAACATAAATCAGCTGATGGAGATGCAAGCGAGACCAAATGTTGTGTTTCAAAACCTCTTTTGATTTGAATTCAATGTGATATTTGGCAGCAAAGGCTGACAGAACACATTGTTAAAAAAAAGCATCATTTTTTTTTTATTTCAGTCTTTTCATTGACGTGCAAAATCCAGACCTAAAAAGCCAAACAGATGCTGTTTATTTAATTGTTTATGTTAATTTTATCCTGATTTGGATAAAGTCGATCTATATTCAGAAAATAATACATCAAAATATTCCTACTTTCATTAATTCTGCAACATTTCAGTGGGTGACACACTTGTTGCCTTCAGTCAAAACAGCAGAGGCTTTGGAAATACACATTGATTGAGTCTCTTAACATGAATAAAATGTTTTCTCAACCAAGTGCAGTGCTGCCAGCGCTGTGCCAACCTGGCACCTCACTCCATTAACAGTCCTCTGCTAATTTTAGAGTTACATAAAATCACCAAGTGGCAGGATTATTATGATCAGTCTTATATGTTGTTCTCCACACAAAGAAGACAGACTCAGACAGATTCTAAGTGTTTGAACGATGAATAAAGAATCGTAAATCAGCCCGCAGTGGGCCTATTTGTAATGCTGAGATGCCGTTTTAGCACGAAAACCCTGCAAAATCTGACAAGCATGCCTGAGCCAGACAGGGAAATGATTTGTGTTTCAGTCAGATTTGTGTTTGAATCAAACTGCTGACAGTGTGCTGACTGGGAGAAGATGCACTGCATGCACTGTAAATACAGAGGCATCTCATATATGATTTAATCATCCGCTGCATGCTGTGATAGACTGTGAACGTGTTCGGCTATATTTAATTCCCAACAAATGAATTATGGATGTAATGCTACAATGATGTGGGTAGTCTGCGAAATGTGATGTTAAAGTTACATCACCCTTTGATATGATGCTTGCTAGACATTTGCCATGTGGCAAAAAATATGTTTTCCTTCATAAGCTCCTGTAAACCCCAGTGCTGATTTGGTATTATGAAAGCTTTTGATAATGCCCGTAACCAAGAAACTTCTTTAAAAACTAAAGTTGGCAGCTGAGTTTAGGAGAGAGGATGTTGTAGAAGACCCTTCAAAATGCCAGATGTGTTGCAGTTTTTCCCTATATCTAAGAAATATGTATAGTATGGTGTTTAATCTATGTTTATTTTCTATCCATTTTTTTGTTTTTTTGCATTAATTTGGGCTTTTATTTTGAAAGCCGGTTTGTTTCATTTGGTCGCCTGCCTCTTTTGGTAATGATATTTGATATGTATGTGACAAATGCATATGAATACTCATCCATCTTCCTTGCTTAGCTTGGTCAATGTCGCCAGGTATCCCAGCATGCTTTGTGCAGCAAATTAGTCCTTTCTTATACATAATGCAAGGGTGTCAAACTGATCCATGAAAGGGCTGGTGTGGCTGCAGGTGTTTGTTCCAGCCGAGCAAGAGCACACCAACAAATCAACTAAGAGAAGACAGCTCAGGTGATTGCATGACATGAGTCAGGTGTTCTCCTGCTCGGTCGGTACAAAAAAAATCTGCAGCACAGGCACTTAAATGGATCCGTTCGACTCCTTTGATAATGAATGGGAGCGATTTTTGCAGTGAGCATGCAGTGTAAAAACTCCGCCACAAATACGACACAGGCAAAAGTGAAGTTATTATTTTTCGGACATTACACAATCTGCAGCCATGCAGCTGGAGTGGAGAGTTCTGTCATCTCTAAATGAGCACTGGAAATAACTCAACACAATAATTCCCTATCTTAAAAAAACAAATATTATGATATTGGAGAGAAAAATTACATTGTTTATTTGATAAAAGCAAGCAGGGGTAAAAAGGGTAATATGACAATAAATATCAAACAAACAATAAAAGAGTGCTTTTAGTGGGTATTTTTCTATAATAATTCTAACACATTGTCAAAAAACAGCGGCTGCATTATGTCATGGTGAGGTTTACATAGTTAGAATTAGTGCGTGATGAGAATACTATGCTCGAGTTAGTTAATGCAGTCATATATTAGTGGTTATTTTGTTAGTAACATGGGCTTACTATGTTCAGCAAGTATATGAATAATTAGCTGACATATCTTTAACAGTATAGCTTTCAGTGCATTATAATTGTTTATGGCTGCTATCTTCTTTTGAGTATGGATACATTCAGAATTATTTGCACCTTTTTTTCCTTTTTCCACTCAGCTGTTACATTGTCTGCATGAATATAGTCCTGCGAGTATTATAAATTAAATCTTAATGGACCATTGGCTGTTGCTTCAGCTAGGGATGCTGCAGATGCTGAAATTAAAAGGAATAATAACATAATTATTGTAATATTCCCGTAGAAAAACGAAGGCATTGCGTGTTACTGTCCAATTTACATACTGGTACTTAATCATGCCGTAGGTGACCTATGTGGTCATGTGTTTAGTCTTCTGTAAAATATGACACATAACCAATGCTTGTCCCATTGATCCACTCCATTGATCTTGCATTGCTGCTCACTCAACTGTATAAATACATATACTGTATGCAACAAACAGAAAAACATTGATTGAACCTTCAGGGACGGGGACCAGTATACTTCACATATGCATGTATGTTAGCAAAGCACACACACACAAACACACACACGCACCGTCCCCAAAGACCTCTGCGGCGCCGTGCTGATGGAGCGGGTGTTGTTAGTTTTAATGATGGAGAGGCCAGTCCAGGTGAAGCCGAGGCCCGAGCACAATCCTCTCTGGTGTTTTCTGCAGACTCGGCACACTAGCATGACACCAATGTAGGGCAGAGAAGAGGCAACGCGGCAGATTCAAGTCACAGCGGTGAGCAGAAAACAAAGTGCAGCGGTGGTAGCCTTTGGCTGGGTAACAATCTGACTACAGTGGCGGAACAGTGGTTCTGAAAGCGATCGCATTAAACAGAGACACGGAGAGAGACATCAGATTATATTCCAACAACGTACTGTTGAGCTCAGGAGAGATTCCATAAAATATGCTTGTACCTTGATGCTCCGTTTCAATGGGCTTTTGTTCGAATGGTTCATCAGACAAGTCTTTTGTCATTGTAATTGAGCTCAGCGAAAGTTTAATAAGGAAGACTACTTCATTTTTAATTCTTTCACCTCTAGGCTACTCTTTCATTCATTACTCCTTAGTAGCCACACCTCTTGGCTGCATTCCTTTTATTCCCACCTTCCTCCATTGTTATGTCAGTTTGAAATTCAAGAGGCGACCACCTCTTAGTTCATCATCCAATCAAGCGAGCCTAAAATACACTCCCTCTCTCTTACACACATGGGAGCTAATCACTAATCAGCGCTCTTATTAACCCATTCAAAGGTTTCCGATGCTCGCAGCTTCCTGTTGCACTTGGTCGCCTGTTTGGCACGTTAAAAACACTCTTGGCCACCTTGTACAGCGCTCACACACATCACTCCACCAAGCCAGAGTCTTGACACAAAGGAGGAAGTGGATTACCAAAGCTTATTTCCAGACCAGACAAAGATGGTTCTCCCAGTGGGAGCCTCACTTAAGCATAATTTCTCTAAACAGCATCACATTACTGTGAACTGCTACTAGTTTTCTCCTCATTTGCTCTCTTATAAAGCCAAGCAATCAGTCTTTGATCTATGATGGCCACCCTGAGCTTACTTAAGAGAATGCACATGCACGCACACACACACACACACAAACACACACCAAGTGATGCTTAAGATGAACAGAAAATTAGGCAGCTCTCCAGAAAGTGACCCCCACACACTAAATTGGCACCTAAAAAAAACGTTGACATCAAAGTACACACACTAATTAGAGCAGATTACTGTTACAACCTCAACCAGCCCATTAAATATAAAAAGGAAAAGGTTTGCTCGTTTGGACATAGTGGGTAAAAAAGTCTTCAAAAGCGACAATTGAATAAAACCAGTAAAATTACAACTTCTGCTATAATTCAGTAA
>JAOWBC010000711.1:8219366-8235976 GCA_028566105.1 Hypoplectrus providencianus
CCTATAAAATTGCATAAAGTAGGTATGACGGAAAAGGAAAGTCTTGTGCATCTAATGAGCTAATGAGCCCAATTTATTTCACATGTGATCATGTTAGTCCCCATAGTAGCCATCTTATTGCAGTGAGACTTAAAAAAAAAAAAAGACCATCCTGTATTAAATGACTTGTTGTGACCTCTGGGATAATCACAGCCTCATAAAACTTTACAGCCACAAACTAGAGACCGAGATGGCGTTCAGAGGGTGGATAGTTTCCTGTGTATATTGACATCAAGGGGGTTGAAGTGTACGCCATCCAATCATAGAAAAATGCAGTTGTTGCATCATGCCATTCAATCTGATGCTTTAGCACTTCTCTTAATGTAGTTCATGTAGTTTTGATAAAAAGAAACAGTTGGCTCAGTCTGACTCACAGTATCCACATGAATAATGCTTTTCCCTGTTAAACACATCAGTAATATGAACAACTTAATGATTGCTCTGTACAAACTTGTGCAAGCTTTATTTATTTATTTATTTTTTATATAAGACCTTTGGGGAGCACCAAATTCAGACATTTCCCATTTCTTCATATTGTGGCTTTAATTTAATTACAATGTGATGTACAGTGAGTACTCAACGCCCCAGAGAAATGAAGCTTTACCTATAGCTGCATCACCTAATTAAAATTTAAATTGTAAAGAGGCATTTGCTGACTTTATTGGAACATAAACATTTGAAGAAGACCTTCGAAAATCACCCTTGTTCTTCTGCGGCTCACAGTGCACATTTGGAAAAATTGGTCTGTGAATTATTAAGCAGCTTTGGGCATGTTGTTATTGGCTATCATGCATTGAGGTTACTTAGTTGTTATAACCACAGCTGAGTTAAATCCCTGTATAAAGACATGCATTTTACATGGCCTATGACTCAGTTTACTCCCATCTTGGAAACGGAGGAGGCCAAAGGAACGCTGGAGCATGGGAATGAAAGTGCTAGCCTCGTGGCAAAAGCCTCTGAGCTATGGGATGAAAAGAGGACAGCTTAGGGTTGGAATACGGCGACAGTGGAAGAATTTCACAGGCAAGAGGTCAAGAGCACTCTATTTTCAATCTTAACATGGGGAATGGGTACAAGTTGGCTGCAATAACCCGTATCAAGGGCACGTTTTTGCAAACGATAACCTCCCAAGAAGAGGAGACGGAATGTGGTGCAGAAAAGAAAAAAGCTTTTCTCAGCACAAATTCACAATCCTTTTAGTCATATCAGGCCTGAAAATGTCTGCTCAGGATGCCTTTGCGCTTGTGGATCTATATACTGTCTGACGATGTGTGTGCTATGTACATGACGGAGTGCCCCCCCGAAGCTGTGCCCTTCTCTCCTCTAAGATACTTCTTATATGAATCACTCCACATCACTCAAAGTCGTGACATGACATTTTCCATATCAAACTGCAATGAAAAGAGTCATTTTAAACAATAATTTTACAGAAATAGATTTAATCATTTCTGCTTGTGCAATTAGACAGTAACAGTAACAACTCACAAATACACCTGAATGAACTATTTCCACACGTTCTGTGTCTTAATTGTCATTGTCCTTGGCACTGCAGAGTAATCACTAAAAATGGTCCGAGGGCTAAACGGCAGATGCATCCAATTCATCTGCAGCCTGCAAGCAAATAAAACAACCCAACCTTAACACACTCCTTCATATATATGGTATATTACAGATGTGGCGCTGTCCTGAATATAAAAAAGCAAAATTTTGAGGTATTCTGTGTGTTACTTTGTGGCGCCGAAGCTGTTATGTACATTTCAACAGTAAATTGTAAATGACATGCTGTAGGTTAATAGATGACACTAAATTGTGGTTGACACTGTAAGTGCATTCAGACTGTGAGGGAGATTGAGCTTGGCACTGAGCAAAAACACCCTTAGAATATTGATATTCATGCACAGCACTGACAAGAGGCATACGTAATACGGAACAGTTTAGCTCCATGATGCTTAATCTGCAAGGAATTGAGATGGGAGCCCTTTTTTTTTCATTTTTACCATCTGCTCTGCGTCTCTGCAGATTTTGCTGATTTATGGAAGCCACTGAGTCTGTGCTTGCTCCTCTGCTTTCCTTCCATTCTACGAATTTATGGCTTTGAATTAGGGACAATAGGAGCAGCGACCGTCGCCTTAACACCCTATTCCTTTCTGCTGCTCGAGAGCAGGGCGGTTGGTCAGATCGGAGGGAACACTCGCCAAAGTTTCGCGATTAGTAATTCGTCAAAGGGTGAATTGGAAAGTAAACATCGAATTGGGAAGGAAAATGAGGTCAGTAAATTCAGGGATGGCATTGCTTCAGAGTGCGCGGAGCAAACGGGGGAAGCAAAGGGGAACAAAAATAACCCACTGCAGCTGGACAAAATCTCTCTTCTCATAATGCCAGTGGTCCAGTCTCTTGAGAGGGCAGCAGCTGTTATGTATTTCTGTCAGAGAACCACCCCGCCTAAAAAAAAAAAAAAAAAGTGCAAAAGTAGAAGGTTGTCGTGAAAAGGTTAGGTGAAGCAGCATTAACACTCTGAAATGTGCTGGCAAAACATTTTCCTTTATCTTTCCTTTTTTTTTTTTGGGTCACAACAGACTTTCTCCTGTGATATATAAACATCTGGCGGAGGAAATTGCTCAGCGATGACGGTCGTTAGGAGTGCAAGTGGGGAGGGACGAGTTTGAGTGAAACACATTGTTCCGTTCAAGCTTCATCTTGTGCGCACGCTGATAAAATCCCAGGGTGAGAAAACGGGAAACATTTCTTCTCCCTACCGGAGTCCTGTACCTCAGATACTGAAATAGGATGAGCAAATCATGTCCTCACCCTGATAAGGTGATACTTCTCTCACATATGTCTGTAAAATAAAATGCTGCTCTGCAATCCAATTGCAGACTCACAGTTGCCTCGCAACAACACTTCATCACACCCTGCCCTGTGGCACTGATAGTGAGATGTGAATAAAATGTTGGAGACACAAGCAATTATGACAGATCAGTCACAGAAGGGAGAAAAGAGGAAGGAGGATCTGCTGTTTAATTCTGCCGGTAATTACAGTAAAAAAGATATATTAATGGGGCCTGAGGTGAGAGCTTCATCGCAGCTTCATTAAATGCCTGTTATAGTTATTTTTTTTACTGAATGAACAGATTGTACAGTTGCAAAAGTGACAAAGAAAAAGTAAATGTGTGCATGCATGCCGGCATTAGAGAAAAGCAGCACCTTGGGTGTGTTTATATCAGACTTATCTTACATGCGCTCTCTTGGAGATAAACGCATTTAGACTCCCTGTGAGACACTCTTCTCTTTCCTCTCTGTTCTTCCCATCCTTTGGTCAAAACCTTTCAAGCCTATTCGGTGGAAACCATACAGTGGATAACATCACTTGACATTTACATGCATGAGCAAGGAGGAACTGCAGTGCGAACAGTGTCATTTACATCCTCGCAGCAGCTCCTGTTCGGGCTCTTATTCATGTCAGGGGGCTCCTCTGGGTGCATTTTGAGTGTGACCAGCTAAGGGAATGGAATTCGCTCTGGCACTTTTTTGCCTTTAATCTCACATTGTTTCCGTGGAACGTGAGAACAAGAGGTAGCATGCCAAATGCGTTAAGGTCTGAGCATTTTATTTGCCCCTCTAATGCCTTTGGAGAGGAAGGTGAGAGACAACATATTCAAAACAAAGACTGTGCCCGGCGAGGTAAATCGAAGGAAAGCAGTCAGTGGTTTCTCATCAATAAAACCACAGAGTAATTAGAGAAAGCACTTGAAAGCCAATTTGCGAGTTGACAAATGATCAATCTTCATCTGTAACGCAGCCACAGTCGCATACAGCAGCAGTGGTGGATGTGGTGACAAATGGCTTCGCCCGTGCTTCCTAGCATCTCATTCTCTTCGGTGAAAGACTCGGATGCTGACGAGAGAAGTAGAATCCTTCTGTTTTCCTATCAGTGCAGAGCACCTTCTCCTGGAATGAGACAAACACGGGAGCAAATCACCACTGCAACGCTCTTTTTCACTGAATTTATTTAAGAGACATATGCTGCTTATAATTAAACTGCCCCATTCATAAATGTAGCATAAAGGTGAGCTCTGTTTATTAAAATAACAGATTGGACGTAAAATCTGCATTGAAAAAAGTGTCGCAATGTTTTTATTTCCCCTGCTGCAGAGTCCCCCGTGAAGCAAATGAATTTCAATTTTATTTCACGCTAAATTTAATTGCCCTTCGGTTAGCCAGTGTGCTTAATTTATCTGAATCACACGCCCAAAACCCCTATACCTTTACCATGCACGCTGTTTGCTCTCCAGCTTACTGCGAGACCTTATTAATTAGTTTGCTTTATGACAGAGACAGTCCCTGTTTAAAACCATGTCATAAAACGCCCCCGCATCACTGCTGTTCAACTGGGCAGCTATCAAATAAACCTCGCAGCGCGCTGCTTGCACTGCTTCACATGACAGATGCAGGCAGCTCCCCTCTCGCCGGCTCGCATTGATTCTCCCTCCCTGAATAGATTTGGACACAATAATTCAGCAGCCAGGTAAATTGGAATAACTCTGACCATTAGTGAATTAGTTTGCTCTTTAAAATCAGCCATTGATCCCTGAGCTGAGCTGATTGGTTGCTGACCAACCAGAGAATTTAATTATCAAACAGAGTGTTGCTTGCTCAGCCATGTTTTCTGAAGGTCAGGGTGCCACTGCAGTCTTTTTTTTTTAAGAAACGACAGGAGCAAGGCGAGAGATTCTGGGGAAAAAAGAATCCAGTACAAATGAAGTTAGCCACGGCCGGCCTTCCCATTCCTCTGTTGCTTCCCAGCAATTGCAAGTGGCAGACTATTACTACGCCTCTCCAGACATGGCTGTGAGCTGTGCAGTAATAATTCTCCGAATTCAGACGACACTGGTTTGGCATATTTAGATGCAACTCTGCTCGCTCTCTCCTCATTCTGTCATTGCGTTGCATCAGTCTCACATAACCCTTTAGTCCCATTGAGGTCATATTAATACGACTAAGTTAAAAAATAACCCAGAGGAGTATAAAAATTCATTTTTAGGCTGCCAGCCATCCATAACCTTACGTCAAAGGTTTTGCTTCACTACGCGCATTATACCTGTATCACTGGGAATTCGCTGTGAGGCAGTCATGCTGATAACATTTCACAGAGAACTCCATCTGCTTGTATCCATACAGTTCCAGCTACCAATCACAGAGAAAATAAATATTACATATTGGTGACCAGGTGTCAGGCGCAAGCAACGGATAGATGGGTAGTGCAGAAATACATTATATCTGCTCTAATTCCCTTGGGCCTACCTGTCTCCTTGCAAAAGGCTTCATTCTGCCCTGATCTCTTGCCTCCCTGGGATTTAGAATACAAATAAGGAGAACAAGCCTCCCCATTCTTATGAACTTTATAGAATAAAGAGGGACACTTAGGGCCCCACACAGGGGAGAGGGGAATTGATTGGCAAAGCGAGTGACGGGACCAGAATGGAGATTGAATCCCCTTGAATGAACCAGAATGGAGGAGGAGTTGCGGCATGAATAAGGCTGTTTAAAAAGAGGATGGAGAAAACAAGCCTCCCTTGTCCTGTCTTGTGATTTCCTGAAGCAGACATCCTCCCCTTTTTACCCTGCTTATTCAAGGGTAAACGTGATCCACTCTCTGTCTCTTCCTCTCTCTGTTTCACTAATCCACTTGGTAAATAACAGTAATCTGCAAATAACAGAAGATCAAGAATATTCCTGACGTACCAACAAACAGATATGTTGATTGCGTGTGATGTTTGGGATCTGTGTGAGCTATGATCTCATGCAGCAACAGGACACTAATACCTCCGGACGCAGAGAGAGTTTGAACAATTCTATTTCGCCATGAGCTTGATGTTAAAGAGAGGAGAGTGCACACCATTTAGTGCATTATTCATTGTGGAATGATCAAATAAGCGCTCCTTGAAATATGAAAAAGTGCCATTTGTTAGCACTGACACATTAAAAAGGATTGATTGGAACATCAATGCAGATTCAGGCCCTTAATATCATGGGGGAGTTGACAAAACATTTTATTAGTGCATAAAGTTTTATCAAGGCTGAGTGTGTTTAATGATGAAATATGCATCTTTATAATTCAAAATAATGTAGAATTTATATGGCTTGGGATGGCGGGCGATGGCTCATACAGTAATGTCAGCTTTTAAAATGTATTTTTAACTTATTTATTTTTGAAAGGAAGAAAAAATGTCTAAAGGGAAATATCAGAATTGCACCTCCTTTGACGGTGTCTGTGTTTGACTGACAACAGCTGACGGGCTGCCACAGTGCCGCTGTTACACCATAGGGAAGGAAAGACAAAGTAAACAACTGTACAGGTCTCGGGCAGACAGCGTGTGGTTAGTGGGGCTGAAGAATAAGGACCAGCTACATGTACATGCTGTTTAACGTGCTGCAGCTGAGCAGCTAATTGGCTATCTAGTCTGTAAACTGACATTAGCAGTGCACTGTTCCCCAGTGAAGGTTTGTTTGGTGGCTTGCTCAACAAGCTAAGGCCACACAGTCTGTCCATGAATTAGAGAAGAAGGAGACTTTAGCAAGAAAGCTGATTTGGTTGTTTTAGCCTTTGACTCTGGCAGGCTTCTGTTCGTCTGCTCTGCCTAGGACAGAACGACATGCCACATAAAATATGGAGGTAATCTCTGACGTCAATCATATGCTCCTGAAGAGCAAAGTACAAGACTGGAGACTGACATTGTGCTTAATCATGTATTACTTGGAGAGCCAGTGTAATGTCCATGGCGACTATAAAGGCTGCTGAACCTGGTTCTATTGTCCGCTGGCCCGATTGCGGCTCGGACTCAGATAATCACCGGCTCCAGCCAAAAGTGTGCTAAATGTGGAACAGGGTGAGCTGAGGCAGGAGAAAACATGCCACCTGTGACGGCACCTGCCTGTCAGTTAACATGGCCATGTCCTTAATTATGCATAACGTTAAGTTGTAACAAAATTTAAACCTGTGAGTTCAATGAAATTCACCTTTAAAGTGGTTATGAACACCCAACTATACTGCTGTATAGTTGGGTGTTTTGTCAATGCTTGGGCTTAATTTTTCCACCCGGGAGATTATTTGTTGATGGAACACTGATGTTTCTGCTCCATGCAGGATTAGATTTTTCTTTGCATTGAAACACTTACATATAAGAATGTCATCATGAAACCAGCAAAGGGATGATACAAAATTACTTTTCTTTTTTTTGGCTCTAAAGAGAAACCAGCACAACTGATTTACAGGACAGATATGAATGCTGTAGCACACAAATAAAAAAAAAAAAAAATGCAATTTCGGTGGGATTTCAAGCATCCCTATCAAGGAAGCTATTTCCTTTTTGAACAGATCAAATCCACTTCAGTGGAGATCTGGGAAAAGCAGGGCGCCATCATCCTTTCAATGTTGCACTACTCATCTTTCTCTAACCTACTCTGACCTTGATGCAGGTGCGACCCTGGCTACCGCAGCTCTTCATGTGTAACAGAGGGATTTGGCTGTGTTGTTGAAAATGTAGTTCTCTATGTACTTTGACTTTTCTGACACTCTCGTTGCGTTTTCCCAGATGAACAGGAGACAACTTTGGAAATTAAGTGCATATTTGTCCCATGTCAGTACAGTTTATGAAATGTCATCAAATCTATTTTCATCGCTCAAAATTGACCTTTGAAATTATTGTACGTAGGCACTTTCTCACCTGAAACACACAATCACTGATTTTCTTAACAGCACCTGCGATTCCCCTGATTTCCTCCTAAAACATTTCAGCTGGGTTTGCAGATGTAGTGACATGCTCAGCACCAGTGAGGGACTGGCTATGGTGGATGGCCCCCATCCAGTTGTTAAACTGTCCCCGCGGTTCATTGCCAAATTATTTGGCTCTCCTTGTGATGGCATTGAACTCTTTCCTACATCGGACAACAGTTCTCGTAGGACCTAGGCAGCAATTATCAACCAAATGTGTTATCTCCTCTCAAGCTAATTTAACATCAGCCGCCCTCAGTGGCTTATTTACTATGCTGCATGTTTGCTCTTGGTGAGTCAGCACTTCATGCACGTGAACATCAGGTTATTCCTGAGAGAATCTTTTTTTGTGTGTGGTAAATGCTTCCGACTGTTCTCTGGCTTCCATATTTAAACCGAAAGAGCAGCACGGCATAGAGAGTGCATGTTTTAAAGGGAAGAAGAAGAGAGTATATGATTTCTCATCCAAGCCTATTTCCAGCTGTGCAGCTGGTGCACTGCACCACATGGCTCCAGTCCCCCCAAAATACCAAAAGTCCATCACCCCACCCCTTGTGGACAGTGTTTTTCCACCACCGTGCATGGGTTCAATAATTCCAGACTATCAGATTGTGTTATAGGCGATTCATTTTGATAAATGCATCACCCTCTTTTATAAAAAAAAATGGTATGTTTCCTAGCAAAAAAAGTCTTTCCTCATATGTTTACCATTATCTTTTCTTCACAGATCTTTTCTTTACCATTACACCCCCTCTCATCATCAAGACATATGGCGTCTTTAAATATTGAAGACATATTGCATGTAATGAAATCATGACAGCATCCATGGGAGCTTAGTGGTCATGATGAGTCACATTTATCCACTATTCCTCTTTATCACTCGGTGCTGTTTGTTGAATCAGACTCCCTTTTATCTCGCAATAAATTTGGGTTTAAGGTGTGATAATGTTCAGATGCAAAACCCACAAAGCAAGCAAGCAGAAAATCTGGCACTAGATAAATGCTGATTTGGCAGCAGAAGACAGACAGATCTGAGTATACGGATGGAGACGGGCTTACAGACAGACGCAGCGAGAATTTACTCTCATCATGTGGCCATATGAATGTAAATGTACTCACTGCTGGAGATTTAGGGGACTCAGACGGCGATGACACCTCAGGTGGTGGAAATGACTGAGCCTCTGGGTCAACTGCAGGGCTGCTTTTCATGTTGGATGGGCAATGAAGAGCACACGAAAACTTTAGTGTCATAAGCTTTCATTGCCATAGTAACAAGTTTAGCAGCTATTAGCATGCAGCTTAACGATCTTATGAAACCCTAACTTGAAACTTGTTCACCAGTGTGTTGTGAAAATGTGATGCAGGCATAGGAAAAATGTGCATGCAAACTTTTACAACCATATGGCAACTATAAATATCTGGTCAAGTTTGAATTTCCTAACCAGATAGAGAAGCTATAGCATATAACAGATTTGGTTTTTTTTTTTCATATTACCCTCTCAGTCATATCAAAGCAGCAGGGTGATCTCAAGCTATTTGTGTTGTCCTTTATTTAGTTGTTTGTCCTATATTTAGTTGTTTGGGTACTCATTGTTGTAATTTTTCGCCTGAAAAAAAAAAACACATTTTCATACCAGATGTATTTTATTCCTGCCATTTGAAAATATGTTCAAAACAGTTTTATGGCACCAACTTAAACAAATTTATGCCAGCCCTGCACGACAGGCAGCAAATATCTTACCTGTCCTTTTTGCTTTGGCCAATATTCAATATATTTTTTTAATGATAGGCTACAAGATTGGTGTGGCAGAGTCTAATATTTGCTTGCAAAAGAATGTGTGTGAGCATGAATGAATTGGGAAAAAACATGTAAAGACAGGTTGGTGGTTCTTTTCTAATAAGATAAAAGTCTAAAAATAAATAATTAATAAATTGCTGCCATTTGTATGACTATTTGTATAACTGCTGTGTTATGAACCCCACGTGACTACACATTGCATGCGCCTGTGGCTCCACTCTGCCAGGCTGTGGCGTATACTTGTATGTACTGTAACATGCTCAATGGCCAATTCAAGTGATATTATATTTGAGTTTTATAAGTTAAAAAAAAGTGGCCTTATACACCATCTCATTTTTCTTTACACATATTGATTTCTCCTGTAATTATAAACTGTCAAAAACATAGAATCCAGCATGGTGTTCAGTATAACATGGAGACAAAGGATTTCATAGTGAATTTTGGTGTCAAAAAGTCAATTTTTGAAATAACAAAACAGTTTTGATTTATTTTCTCATACGGTTTCTTTTCCTATGAAAATTCTAACTCACACCCCCTCTTTGCACAAAGGCATATATTTATCAGTCCCCTGCTCTGCATCGTCCCCCTGGATCAGATTATGTACCGTTTCATTTTGACAGCCAAGCTCAAATTAGCCTTATGTAATTAGCCTGAAACAGGCCTGTTCGGTACACTGTCATATTTTGTCATTGCTACAGAGTCCCTGGTTGATAGGGTGAGAAAGAAGAGTTGTTTTCCCTTTGTCAAACGTGCAATTATAGCCTAAATGCAGTTTTCATAGTTGATAGCTGAGATTTCATTACAATCATTTTTAAGAACTGATTATACTTCAAATATGGCAGTATAATTATAATTAGTTACACAAGTCAAGATATTCAAATTACCCCAGATTGTTCCTGGTCCTTTAGCAAGTGGGTGAAGCAGTGTTTAAATAATAAAATACAGAATTAATTTGAGGTGTCATAAGAAACTGACACACTAATTTTAACCATGGTATGACACACGCAAAAAATAGAAAATCTTTTAACCATGCCACTGTGATTTCTTTAACTTTTGCAATCAAGGAGTTCATCATCTATTTAACATGAGAAGATTAGGCCCATTAAATTTTCCCTGCTCTTTTAAGATGTTATTGTCTAATAAACCATGAAAGGGGGAGGATTTTTTGCATACAGTAGCAATTGATAGCATGCTGCTGGGTGCTCCACGGCCAGGGGCCAAAGTTCTTAAATGCAATTACTGATGAAAATCGTTTCCTTATCAGTAACTAAGAGACATAATTTCACTGCCAAGTGGATAATAATGTTCACAGCCGATGCAAAATGAGGGCATATATCATTTTAATGTTTGGAATGTTAAAATGTTTTCAAGATTTTTTAATTTCTTTCATTAAGCAGAATGTGACGGCATTGAATGTGCCCTTTTTCCACAGTAATGGAGCTGTGTGTTTAAGAATCTTTCATTTGGAAATAAATGGGAGATAACTGTACTGTATAATACATCAGAATAGTGGTCATTCTGCTTCATTCTAACCATTAACTGCATTTACTGTATTTCCAATCCTGTGTGGTCCCGCCAGGATCGTTTAATTAAAAAAAAATTCCATAAATCTGGCCTTGTTTAAAACCGTTTTTAGATGACCTCTTCCTGCTGCTTAGCAAAAAATGCATTGTCTCTAAAATATTTATGGACCGAGGGTCAGATTTAGTTTTATAGTGCCATTTTGCAAAGCTAAGGGCAATAATACAATTGTATTAACCACCCCTAGCAGCTTGAGCGGAACCAAATCAAGTTCTCATTTTGCATTTGATGAAAAAGGCGATATTTTGTATCACATTAGTTTTAACAATTCATGGAGTCGCAAGTCAATAGTTGAAAGTTTCCTCCAGCAGTAATTGACACCACTGGGTAAAGGGAGATGGTGTTCTTCCACATTAGTGGCTGGGTGTCATAACATATCGTAAAGCAGTCTTCTAACCTTGTCAGAACTTATCATGACACCAATTAGATGTTAAAAAGAGGAGAAGACAGCCACACAGCTGAGGATGTTCTTCATGCTCATCTGCAAAAGGGTAACAGTCCTTGTATGGAGAGGCACAATCTGTGTGGCTCTCTGCAAAACTCCAGGGACGCATGAAGGGTGAACAATCTAAAAAGAGCAAAATAAATACACATCATGTCACAGTAAAGTGACAATGACAAGGGCACTATCTTATTTGTTCAGTACAACACAATTAACCTAACTCTATGACATCTTCTTGTACTGCTAAAATAGACTTTGTCATGTAACAGTTCTCTTTTTTTGTGTCTCCCTCCCCTCCTTCCCTCTTCTTTTCTCTCCCATCAGGTCTCCAAATAATGGAGCGAGAATGAACAGAGAGCGGCTTAAAAAAAAGCATGAACTGGAGGTTTATTGAGGTCATCTGCTTCCTGTTTATATGGGACCATATAACAGTTCAGTCTTCCCGCCAGGACCCGTTGGCCACTGAACAACATGTCACCAAGCAATATGACTGGCTCATCTCTGACCGTGGACCTTTCCACCACTCTCGGAGTTATCTGTCCTTTGTGGAAAGATTCCGCCAAGGATTTACGACCAGATATAAAATTTATAGGTGAGTTCACTTTCAGCCTGTGTACTGATGCTACGCAGGCTTTTTAAGAATCTGTCTGTTTTAATGGTTTATCTATTTTGAGATTTTCAGTCGCAAAAAGCTGCTCCATGCACATTCTAAACCTATCAAGTGTGCATCTTTCATACTGGCTTGCAACAACTCTCAGAAGTGTGAACCTATATTTCTCCTTTATTAATGCTCCTCCATGTTTAAATCTTTTTTGGAACAATTTTATTCCCCCAGTCAGTGGCAAGAAATATAAAATAATGATGATATTTTAGCTTAAGTTCTCTACATTTCAAACCTCTTTCAAAGAAAATAAACAAAAACAAACCACACAAGACAATACCTTTAGAATCATATTGTGGCTAACAGCCTAAATATTTGCATGCTGATGTTCGACAGCTTGTTCTACACAGTGTTCGCAGTTGCTGCTTTTATTGGCAGGCAGTGTAAGACGTGCTGGAATCACTGCCTAACAGTTTCTACAAATTTGAACAATTAAAATGGAGTTACAAGAGACTGGTTTCAAAAAGAATGGCCAAAATCTGAGCAGCAGAGACTGACATGTGCTGACGCATAGTCAAAGGTCAAAGTTTCCCATGTAACACGTTTAATGTTATGAAATAGTGTCAGCCTGTAGAAAAAAAGTAAATGTCTGCTTTCAAACAAGTCAAACAATGACAGTATTAAACATGTGGTTATTTTAACAGGCTAAACATTTGCAAAATAGTTTGTGGCACAGAGAAGGAAAATTAAAGTTTAGGGAAAACACCATCATGATTGGGTTTTGGCAAAAAGACAAAACAAACAAAACCCTACATGGTTTGGGTTCAGCACAGAAATAATACTACATTATTAGGTTTAGTAAATCAAGCTGATAACCACTGATAATGCCCAATCAAACACTGATAACATTTGAACTGGATAAAATATGTTTGAAGAGTAATCAATTCATTTATCCTCCTATAAATGCATTTAAAAAATCGAAAAATACATAACTGTAACAATTGAATATACTGAATTGTCATTTTTTATACTAACCTTAGCCCTTAACTGGATTAAGACCATTATGCATTCTTTTGTCAGATTTCTATCAGTAATTAACTCTCTATCTTTCCTTCTGCACTGCACCCAAATAAAACAGATTGACATTCATTAATTGCAACATGGTTGATATTTTCCAGCGTGTATTTTGCTTTGCTTTGCGCAGCAGCTCGTTTGTCACATACAGAGGAAGATGTAGAGAATGTAGATGGATAGAAACCCTCTTTCTCAGAATGATGTGCTTTGATTTCCTTGTATCCCTAATCCCTAGTCTGCTAACTCAGAAGTATAGAAAGACTGAGAAAGAGTAAGAGTCATTTGCTACATTCCTTTGGCAGTTCTTTCACAGAGTTTGTTCTCCGTCTCTCTGCTCCGTCTCTTGGTAACTTGCCACAGCCCCCCGGTCCCCACTGGCTTTCGTGCCTTGATATTGTCACATGAACAGTAAACAACGCATTTGCATAATGTGTAACTTGACAGAGCGGGATGTTGCACAGAGACATGAATCTCAGAGGCAAAACTTCTGAAGCTGCTTTCCACAGACGCCGCGCATCCGTCGAGTGCTGCCTGTGATGCTGCAGTGATTTATTAAAACAGAGAGTGTGTGTTTGCATGTTGGGGGCTGCTGGGAACGTTGCCGGGCCCAGGTGGCTCCTGTTGTTTCTCCCTCTTTACAGACCATTAGTGGCATCAAATTCAGCCATCAGTGCTGGGTGTCCCTTTCCTCGTGACAACACAATTAAATCACGCATTAAGAGTGTGAGGAATTTGATGTATATCTCGTTAAAAATTCGATGGCGACAATCAACATTCCACACTCACATCTGTCCCACGTCTGCTGAACTGTCAGACAGCAAAGTTAGATTGATTGTTTTCCCTGTTTTAGCCATGTTCTTTGTGATTTCCCCCAAATAATACATTTGAAAATCGACAGTGCTATAACTTATAGTATACACTCTACGAAATAAAGCACATTATTATTATTATATTTTTGTAGGCCAACCTGGAAGTAACATCGCCATGGGGTCTATTGAGACTTTCTGCACTGGTTTTTGGATCAGGGCAGAAAATTGTAGCAAACACATTTGTGATGCTTACAGGTATTGTTCAGAAGGATAAATCAGTATTGTTAATCAGTTTTGCAGCGTTAATGCAGCCGACATACTTTGAATGTCACTACCGTTAGCTTTAGATGGTCTTTGACAAGCTAACCAGCAGATTTGACAAGCTAGAAAATTCATAGAGAAGCTCTTTTAAACTACCACAGATCTTATTTCAGGCATCTACCCAAATCGTACCTTCGAAATCCTCATTTAGCTAAAATGCTAACTTACTTCCTGGTTTAAGAACTCATGCCTGTGGCGGCCTACATTAAGTGAAGTTTAATGTGCTGCTCTTTTAGTGGATAAAATGAAAGATGCTTTTGCGCATGAAATAGATATTTAGTGAATAATCATAATCAGTATTTGAGTGGGTGTGGAACATTCTCCCTGAGGTTCACAGTTTTCCAAGGATTTTCTTCCCAACCTAGACCACCAGTTAATTTCAAGGATTAGTACATCTTCACCCGGAGAGAGTGGGGGGTGGGGGGATGAAATCAGTGACATCAGCTGGTGTAGTGTTTGGTTGGAATGAAATCATACATACCCTCGGTCCTCTTCGGCACATGATTGCCCAGCCGTGCTCTCCTCTAACCAGCAATGAGAACTGAATCGCTTTGTAAATTTCCCCGGGGACTTTCTCTGCCTCGACGATTTAGTGGTGGAAAGTGGTTGAATCAGATTTGCAGAGAGACAAAGCATCCATTCCTTTCGGGTTCTCTTATCAAGAGAGATTACCCCGGAGGCATGCTGCGTGGACAATGCCAACCTGATCAGCAACAAACAAATCTGCCCCATCTTTAATAACATGGGCATTGCGCCTAATTTGAAGGATAAACACAGATTTAGGGAGAGGAAGCCAGCCTCTTGTCTCACGCTCTGAAAAGGTCACAGTCGCTTGAAGGGGAAAGGCGCACCGCGAGGCACCAATTATCCGCTCCCTCTAGACTTATGTCTCTTAAAGAAATGATTGGAGTGCATTTTGTTTAAGTAATCGTCACCGCTGTGTCACTGCTGATTGGGATCTTCAAACTAAATCCCTTCCTTTCTACTTCCCCTGTTATCGCAGGCAGAAGTGTATATTTCCTATATGGTATTCATCAGTCAAAAGAAAGCCACTTTCACTGCTGGCTGCTCCTGTATCAGACCTGCAGCTGAATAATGTGTATCAATGTGTGCTTCAGTTAGTGGTGAAACTCGATGGCCTGTTTTGCTCACACTAGCATCTCTCATTCTGTTGCTTGTACTCTATTATGGGGTCGAATGTGTTTCAGATAATGCGTGTTCTCTCTTTGGTCTTTGTTCGCAGAGCTCTATCTCAGGTTCTTGTGTGCCTGAGTGAAAAACCAATATAAATGCAAATCTGGTAGCCATTAATGCATTTTAAAGGCCTCAAATCAGCAATGCACTGTAATCAAAGAAGCGAGATGGGGGTTGTTATTTAGAATAAAAATATTTATGAAAATGAATAGTTCTGATTGATCACACTTTGAAAAGACACGCTGAAGTGAATGAATAGAGAGGGTGATAGAGCCACTCTTGTCATTGGGCCAGAGCTCATGAAGACCTATCCAAAGCTTTGAACAAAAGCCTGTAATGACCTGTGGAAAAATAATATTTGGAAATGAAATGAAAGCTAACATGTTGTCAACGGTAATAACCAAAACGGACTAATTTCTGGACTTTAATTATCAAAGGTAAACAGATTTTTTTTTCATCTTTGGATTGAATAGATATTTGCAAAGCACAGACAGCATCAGGATGAGAAAACAGACCCTGGACTTCGACCCTGGAGAAAAATTATTCATTTATCAAAACCGAGAGTCAATGCTGTTTTTTGAAGTCAGCCTGTATAACTGCTTGCACTTCTTAAATGTGGAGTAATTGTTTTTATGCCAGACCTTGAGTGGTTTTTATTGCCTAAAGTTAACCGTTTCCTGTGAACAAAGACTTTATTTTCAAAAGCCTGAAATGTCCAAAACAGGGGCTAAGACGTTCAGTGTCGTTGGCATCGCTTAAGGACATGACATAGTGCTTTGGGATAAGAATGTGACGCAAAGATTTAACTTGACCCACTGCATGTTTTATAGTACTGTTTAGGATAATTGCAAAGCCAGTGTAATATATCGGTTAGGGTTAGGGTTAGGGTTAGGGTTTAATAAGTCACTAAATTACTGACTTATTAAAAGCTTTGAGGAATGCTTACACACACAAAAACTATGATTTTCATGTTGATATTT